>OZ022422.1:5437745-5696052 GCA_963989365.1 Rhimphoctona megacephalus | reverse complement strand
TCTAAAGTGCCGTCGCGAGTCTGTCGTGCGACCAAGTGAACCAGTGAGTATACGTCCTTGCTGAATATCCAGTCGAGGTCTCTTGATGTTTTGAGCCAATTTCGAAAAGTCGCTTTTGCCCGACCCTGCGAACTGTACTTAAAGCCTTAAAGCTTAAATTCACTACGAAGTATTGCTATCTCTGACTCTCGCACATTTCCTTCTCTCTCTCTCTCTCTCTCTCTCTCTCTCTCTCTCTCTCTCTCTCGCTCATCTCTTTTTGTATCTATCCAACATCGAGAGAACTCTTACTATGCGAGTAAATGCGCCATCCAATTCTAACAGTTCTTCGAGAAAACGCGACTCCGATAAGATGAAAGTTTAGATTAAGACGTGAATATTTAACATCTGCGCGCGCCATTATAGACAGCACAATCTCTGCGAATTCCCCCACCCTCTTCTCCATATCCCCACATCCGAGTTTTCATGCGATTTCGAATACGGCTTCGAGAATGAAAAAAAAAGACGTATTTTCTATCGACCATTGGGAAATCAATTACCACTGGAAAGTTTCATTTGTCCGCATACTTCCGCTGCACCAATTTGGAAACTCGCACATAAATAATCGCCGATACACCCTCGTTTCTCTGAAAACTTACGAATTCACTTTTCCGAATATTTTTCCATATTTTCTACGTTTTCGAACGTATCGTTAATGCTATTCTAGATCAAAAGATTCGGAATTGGCGAATGAAGATTTTACGAAACAAATGACAATCGGAATTTTGTTTCAGAAATAAAATATTCATTTAAAAATATTTCTACTGCAGTCAAATGTTTGATGGTGCGAGATAATTAATAATTGAAGTTATGATAACTCGCGAACTTAATCACATGTTGACTGTAAAAGAATATTTCACAATAATTCAAGTAGACTTTGCATTCATAAACATTTTATTGTAAATAACAATGTTTTATTTATTTATTTAGAAGTCAAAAGCTTTTATTGGAGGCTCCAATTATTATGTCGTATATTAATTAATTATTTATCGTCTTTATCGTATAATTTTTGCACCTTCGAATAAAGGATCAATCAAATGCGGTGGCGAAAGTTTGAGTTTGCAAATGAAATAGTTTCCGTGGTGTAGTGGTTATCACATCCGCCTAACACGCGGAAGGTCCCCGGTTCGATCCCGGGCGGAAACATTATTTTATTAATTAATATATTCCCCTTTTTTTTTTACAATTCATTGAGTAAATAGATGTGTTTCAAATTTTTGTTGAATAATATTCTCATTACTTCGATTAATTTATTAAAATAAACCAGGAAACCGAGAGAACGTTCTCTCGCGATAACTTGGCAAAATTTATTGGAGTGGATGTGCCAAAAAATAAAAATTCAAATAAATGAGACATTTATCGGAGCAGTTGAAAAATAAATTATTTATCATTTACAATGAGTTTCCGTGGTGTAGTGGTTATCACATCCGCCTAACACGCGGAAGGTCCCCGGTTCGATCCCGGGCGGAAACATTATTTTTTTCTGTTCAATAAACTTGCAATAAAATGAGTATTATCAATGAAACTAATTATCAATTGCTGTATTTGTTTATCAGCTTATAAAAATATTTTTTACGTTGTGGAATGTGGAAGCATCGAATAATAATTGTTTCAACCTATTTTTCAATATTTATATTTGGCAGTAGGACAACTCTATTCTTTATTTCTCTATTTTTAAATAACTATATGGGCTAAAATTTGTTGGGCTTGACGTAATGAAAAAATAATGTTTCCGCCCGGGATCGAACCGGGGACCTTCCGCGTGTTAGGCGGATGTGATAACCACTACACCACGGAAACTCCTTGAGCCAATATTTATTTCGACCTCACCTGTTTTCGTACAGCAAATAAGAACAAATATTGTTTTTTAAGAAAGACATTTTGATGTATCGAGATGAATGAAGTATAAGGCAGTAGGACAATTTTATTATAAGAAATAAAAATTCTGAAGAGGGCTCTGACCATGAGCCGAAACGTATCCATTGTCTCCATAATGTCAAAAACACAAGGTCGAACGGAAGCCGCCATGTTTCTCATCATTCAACTCTCCGACCACAGCAACAAAAGAATCAGGACAACTTTATTCTTTATTTCTCTATTCTTAAATAACTCTATGGCAAAAATCTCTATTCCGAACCATCTCTATTCTTCAATATCTCTATTCTGAATAATTCTGTGGTTAATTAAACTCTATTTGTAAAAAAATTCTATTCTTAAATATCTCTATCCCAAATTATCTCTATTCCAAGACATCTCGATTCTTAAATATCTCTATTCGTAAATATGGTCGAAGATAACTCTATTTCAAAACATCTCTACGTTTGTCAAAAATAATTGACAATCAAACTGCACAATATTATAATTTTTAACAAACATAGAGATGTCTTAAAACAGAGTTGTCTTCGACCATATTTACGAATAGAGATATATAAAAATAGAGATGTCTGAGATAAGACATATTTACGAATAGAGATATACAATAATAGAGATGTCGTAGGAATGAGATAATTTGGCATAAAGATATTTAAAAATAGAATTTTTTACGAATAGAGTTCAATTAACCACAGAGTTATTCAGAATAGAGACATTTAAGAATAGAGACGTCTCGGAGTAGAGATTTTTGTCATAGAGTTATTTAAGAATAGAGAAATAAAAAATAGAGTTGTCCTACTGCCTTATACTTCATTCACCTTTTGATGCATCAACAGGACTTTCTCAAAAAACAATATTTGTTCTTATTTGCTGTACGAAAATGGGTGAGGTCAAATAAATATTAGCTCATGGAGTTTCCGTGGTGCAATGGTTATCACATGAGCCTAACACGCGGAAGGTCCTCGGTTCAATCCCGGACGGAAACATTATTTTTTCATTACGTCAAGCCCAACAAATTTTAGTAAAAAAAGAAACTAATAAAAGGGAGACTTTTTTATCGTCAAATATGGGCGGTTTTTATGTACATATTAATATTTATGTGCGGGCTAAGTTAACCAGCACCCTGGTGTTCTTGAACGCGTGTATGGTCCTCTATAGTCTACGAAAGCATACCGAAGTTTCAAACAAGTCCTACGATCTACGAGTTTAAAAACAAAGCAAAAAATGTACTCGAGAAGCTTAATTAAAAGTGGCATGGGTTCTAAATCCCAGAGCAATACCTACGAGTTTCAGGTTAACGTAAATGGCGTTAGGGTTATCCACTTAACTAGCCCAAAAGGACGAAAGCCCTCATACGAGGGGCAATTATGATTTTCAACGTTTTCTCTTCGTGGCTTAATTGTTAATTGCAGTGAAAATGGATATATAGGTCTCTACAATACTCAGCAACTTTTGGAGGGCTAATGTAGCCCCAAACGAGATGGGTCAAGTGACCTCGAACGAGGTTAATCGTCGATTCTGCTTGGGTATCAGACACCTGCTCTCGAACTGCAACGAGTCGTTTCAAACTCAAATGGCTGTAGGAATATCGATATATAAGTTTTGTGTCATGCACGGCAGAACTCTGGCCCTAACTTATCGCCAAACTTCAGTAATAAAGTTTATTTTTTTACGAGATAGTTAAGTAGGACTCCAAGTATTTAATCATTTTTAATACAAGATTTTTAGGTGCTCAACATTTATCGAACGCCTCGTATGCAGAAATTGATGAAGAAACTTTTGGTTTGTAAAATAACTGAATAAAATGTGGGTCAAGTGGCTTGAAGCTCAAAGTAATCTTAGGGTCAAAGTAACGTCGAGTAATTACTTGTTTCAATGATTTCTAAACGAAGTAAATCCTGGGTGAACTAATTGCAGGTTCAACATCGAAATAATCTCTGTCCTCGAGTCTCTGGTCCATTGATAATTCAAGGATTATAATCTTCAGTGTATAACAATAAAATGATATTTCTCACGTATGAACATAACTGAAAATTGCGCAGTGAGGAATCCAGAGAAGACGAAGTGAAATGGTAATTTGGTATCGAACAAATCGAGATAAAAACAAAACCGGATCAAGTATAAACACAAATATGTGTATACATGGATCGCCAAGATAAAGTGAGGGAACGTGGCCGAACCACTTACTAAGCCAATTGCGGTTAGAATGGTGAATAGTCAATATACTCGATAGGGAGTCGATTAGCTCGAATAAACGGTACTAACGGGATAGTCGTACCGGAGGAGTAGAAAGGATGAGAACTCTGTGTGTGTGTCTGGCTCGTGGGAGAGAGGCGATGAAACTAAATGCGCCTCCCGATGCCCGCAAAATGGCCCAATTAACGACTAGTTTGGACTCTCTCATCATTAATCGATTGTCGCACCCTCTACGGACTCCAGTCCGAAATTGGAAATTCGGCGTAACAACGAATCGAAAATCTTATCTATTCTGGGATACGAGGATTATGTTTATCACGTAAACGTATATGTATCTTCATCTTTCTACCACTTCTATACACGCGTTCCATCCTGTGTGTACCGCTATATGCCATTTACCGTTTCGTGTGTTCTCCTGTAATTTGGATATTCATGGGACATGACAAGAGATGCGGGATCCTACACTGTAAGCTGTGCTCTGTTATCTCTCCTAACAGGGAATTTGCCCAAAGGTTTCGGTCCATTTAACCGGAAGCAGATGTATATTCGATATAGATACGTTATACGTAAAACGTATACATGTATCTGTCCACATATCCATGTCCATTCATCTCTCTACACATAAGCCTTGGCTCAAAGTTTCGACAAGTTTCAGAAGGCATCGATCAACCGCAACCGTGTCCAAGATGCAATGTATAATATACTGGTTGATAATTATCAAAATCACTCAAAAAATTGTGCTTTCTATTATCCTTCGCGTCGAATTACGTAAATGACTAATCTGCGAGTTGAAAAAGAAGCAGCTATAATAAAGCTTCGTTGTTGGAAATCGAATTTAATGGGTTATATCTGGTTGTGCTCGGAAAAATTAAGGGATTTTCATGATTTTTTTGAACCATGTTAACATCATTTTATTAAAATACACTATGTAGTATCAATTACTATATATTTTGGGGTACGTATATAAATTTTTGTATGAAAAAATTTTCATTACTGGGGGAAATATGGCCGTTGTCCTAAAACACCTTTTTTTGAAGATCACTCGCGGTGAGATATCTCTGAAGCAGCTCATTTGAAATCAAAAAACCAAAAACATTTCGTTAGTATAATACTATACGCTCTTCGTGAAACAAGGGTTTAGCGAAATTTTGATTTAAAATAAAACGTCGGCAATTTTTCCGAAAAGTTCGATTTTTGAGGTTCCAAAAATTAGGTTTTTTGACAAAAAAAAATATAAATTTGATCCAAATGAAAATTCCTTTGTTCACGAACAAGCCATTATAATTAATTAGAAAGAAGCTCGTGAAAGATTCAAATCGATTGGTTAAATTGCTTTCGAAAAATCGTGCTCACCGCAACAGTGCTTTTTAAAAAACATAATTCCGAGATAATCGCGTTTAAAATCGTCGATCACTGCGTTCGGAGACTCGCACTCTCAGGTAGGGCGCGTAAATATATTCGTTCTAGTGCTCACATCCTTATAATATTTTACGAAAACTTTTGGGAAAATTAAAAATAAATGCAAAAAAAAAATTTCCCATTTTTTCAAGCCAAACAACTAGATATAACAACCCCTTAAGAGGATTGATCAGTCACCTAACCTCACCTCGAACTTTCGAAGTTGAAATTCTTCGATACAGTTTGACCGATTACAAAAAAGCTCTGTCAGCCCATGCAGGACGATGGCAGAAATGGGCTGACAGGGCTTTCCTGTAATCGGTCAAACCGTGACAAAGAATTTCACTTTCGAAATTTGTAACTATCTCTCTCGCACTCACGGTGGCGAAATACCGACTGATCTATACTCTTAAGAAGAAAACGACCTCAATATACACGGAGAGAATAAAACTTGAAAAATTACCGTGCAGAAACAGTAGAGAGGTGACAACCTACAACTTCGAAGATTATTACTGAACAAAACACAAATTATCATGAAAATAAAATAAAATTCCTTGCGTAAAATAGGAAATTTCACTGGAGTGTCTAGTAAATTTTGATATCCAGTAAAATATGTGGAACATAAATTAAAAAATTGTGTAATACAAGTGAAATTTTACGGTGCATTTCATTATTTTATGTCTTCAAGAAATGTCCTAGAAAAAGTGCCGTACTTATGACGATTATTTCAATGTTTATTTTGAAATATTACATGAGCGTCACGATAAATTTTACCGTGCTACAGGACAAAAATTTCCCTATAACTGTTAATATTTCAAATGATACATTTGGCAAGTTAAAAAAAAATGTATCGCTTGCGAATAAATACGTTTTGCCAACTTATCGCCACGTTCAAATGTATCACGGTAATTTTTACCGAGAATTTCACGGTCAAAATTACTGTTTGATTCTCTCCGTATACACGGATCTCCGTATATACGTATGTACTCCGTATATACTACGTATTGTAACGACTTTTTCCAAGAGTCGCACAAAATATATTTACTCTCGATACCTCTTGGACGCCAGCTTAAGAAAATTCTTAAACAAATTTTATTGTGAGTTATCGAGAATAAATAAAGGTGGTTACCCGGTCGTAGCCGTATTATTTAACGATTTGGCAGAGGGGCGGAGTTAAACAAAACAAAATAAATTATAAAACAAAAGAAACAATTTCGGAATAACAAAAGTTATTTATTAAATAAAATAATCATAATTAATATTGAAAGATTCAAGTTCCGAAAAAATATGATATATAATATCTCGTCTGTCTCGAGATTTGCGTAATTAACAAAGTTGTTTTTAATCAAATTACAATAATAAATTATAGACTATACCGTATTACAAGTCTTCGTCGTTAGTTAACCGTCTCGATATTTAAACAATAATTCTTAATCTAAGGACTCTCGTCGACTAAAATCAAGGTCGAATTCCTCTCGGCAATTCTATAATTAATACAACGGAAAACACAGTCGATATTATACCGTGATCAAACGTTAAATAAAAAATCCTACTCAAAAGCGAACGTACCCCGAAACAATATCGCTTTTTAATTCGATAAACTCGATAGATCGTCACACGATCACGACAATTTTTAAAGCGCTTTTACAAAATTACAAAATTCAACAAAACAATAATGAAAGCGAAACGACGGCTCACCGCTACGGTTTCAGAAGAAGGAAATCCGGAAAAAGACCACGGATGATATTTCCTCTCGATAATTCCGGTTACGTCGGATTCTTGTTAAGGGTGGCGACGGCTCGGTAGAAAACGTCAGGTTCCGTTGAAATCGATACGAAAAGTCCCTGATAAATTACGGTAACGCGTTTTTATACTTTTGGGTCCTAGCCCCCCACCCTTCGCCTACTCGCGGAGTCTAGATTCTTCTCGAACATTCTCGCAAATTCGAATTTCGGCAGAACGTTTCGATGACGGGCGATGACCCTTGATAACCGAGATTTTCCGAAGACTCCCGATGCTGTAGGACGCACCTCTCGAGATTAGACAGCTCCGGGTGAGGGCTTCGAGCTAGCGACCACTCTCGATACAATTCGAGCGTTCCGTCGATGAAGACTCCGGCTGACCTTGACGACCTCTGCCTTCCCTTATAACGATAATATTTGCCAGCGACTATATTTTGGCTTCCTTCTCTCTCTGTGATTCTCGCCATAAACCGCCGTTCGCTCGTACAAAATAAAAATGAAACAAAAATAAATTAAAATACGGAAATACGCTCGCATTTGTCTCCTTAACATGTTCTCGAGAGGAATTCGTCCTTAAATCCTGACGTTTCCTCCCGTGCCGTGCCAATATTCAACTTTTAGTGACGTGAACAAAATCGCCACGTCACAGTATATACATGCGTAGGTCGCTACAAAAGTTTTGTCACTCCCGAGCATAACTTCACCGTACAAGATCGCGACAAAACTTTTGTAGTTACCTACGTATATTTTCGAAAACTTATCAGGTCGATTTGGTAATGAGAATGATTAATTGATGCTCACCAGACATTGCTCTCTTTTTAAGTTTCGAAGTCTCGAGTGACAGCGAACAGGAAAACAAAAAGTGGGACTGCATTTTTGAGACGAAGCTCCTCGTCATTGCTTCGACAAAGATCGTCTCCCTAATCAAATTCCATTTGGAGTGCACACAGAGCGAGCAAGTGAGTGTATCTCAAAGTACGAACGTAGTTAAAATGTTAATTGGTGTCGCACACGGCAATAGAGGTCGTGTTCCATGTCGAGACTGTCTGTGATTATACACCCTCTTATAGTCCACCGCTACTTGTACTGTGGCTGTGCACTTCTGCAACTCGCAGTTGCCCCGACAAGCTTGCTGGTGAGTGCATATGAGAGTTCGGTGGGTGCCACTCTTTCCTGTCGACGCGAAACAAGAGAGTCAAGAAAGTCAAGGGTTTGCGCGAGAGAGAGAGAGAGAGAGAGAGAGAGAGAGAGAGAGAGAGAGAGAGAGAGAGAGAAAGAAGGAGAGAACGAAGGAGGAAAATAAGAGGAAAAAGGAGAGAAAGGGTAGTGCACGTAAGAGTGAAATCTCGAGTCGGGTGAGCTCTTCTCATTTGCACCACTATATCTGCTTGCATTCAGTGAAAACGAACAAGCTCCGGGCAGACGGAATGAGAAATGGAAAATCATACATCCAAATGTCTCTGAGCGTTGAACATTTTTTTCTCTTGATAAACGGAATGTTGCTAAACTAATTAAAAAATTGAGTTTAATTTATTAGCAAATTAATAAGTAACCGGCAATTGATCAATGCATTTTCCAAATTATTGTCAAAACATTCTTTAGTACGATCATCGGGCGCGTAGTAATTAAGGCGTCTTCTCACTTTGGAAATTTAAAAAAATCGATTTTTTTTTTTTTTTAAATTTTGAAAGTACATATCTTCAAAAATGTCATCTCGAAATTTCATAAAGATCGGACGAGTCTAACTACATTTTTTGGCGACCGTTAGGTGACTACCTGAGAGTACCCGGCGATCCCTTTCACGCCGCTCGGACGGTCCCTGTATATCTGACTCTATACAATTGAATAGCCGTGTTCTTTTGTTAATGTAGTACCCCTTGCTTAGGTATATTCTGTTTTCGGGTCTATACTCATGTAATAAGACCTTAACACGTGCATTTTTCAAAAGAAAATCACTCGGCAACGATGCTAAACTGTTATTTCATCAGTCTAATTTGAAACTTCGTAACGGCAACATCTCTGCGCTCAGGATTGTTATAATGGATAAAAAGACTTCGCAACAAAGTGCCACGTGGCGACGTCCAAGTTCGAAATCTAAAAAAAGAAAATTTCGTGGAGTGCTTCCACACCAGTCTGAAGCAGATACGAGTCATGCTAGTGCGAGTGCAGCAAAATTAAAAAAATCGGACGATACAAGTTTCGATGTACACATCGATCCAACGGCTGGATATAGTATTATTCAGTTTTTTCTTGTTTTTTCTACATTACAACAATATGTGAAGTGTAAAGTTTGTAACAAAGATGTTTCAAGAAACATCATCAAGAAAAACCGTGGAAATTGCTTGCCAAACAGCGGCATGCATTTATAACGAAGGGCTACAACCTGTTTTAAAAATTTTGGAGGTGATGGGTGTCAAACTAGGCCCTATCGCCGTTCAATACGCCGAGAAACGCGACAGTGATCGCGTACGCGTAGGGAACCGCCGCAGCTCTAACGCTTCAAAAGAGACTAGGTCGAGACGAAGGGAAGCTACTTTGGACGAACACACCTTCTACGAAGAATCGGAAGGTCCATTGTATGGAGCAGGCATCGCTGATTAACCCGAGGTAAGGTTTTTTCATGATTTTTCTGCAACCAAAACTTTAAACGCAGTTATCTCAAAACAAGGTTTTTCGGTGCTTTGTTGATGAAATTTCGGAAACTATCCGGCCGATTGTCATGAAATTTGAATGACATATGCTTCATAGTTATGGCTATAGCGCATATCATCAGATTTTTTAAATTTTGATTTTAAGAATTTTTTTTTTACAAAAAACTGCAAAAAAATCGTGGTTTTTTTTTACTTTTTCGAAAAACGTGCGCCATTTTGTTATTTTCGCGAATATCAAAAATCTGATGATATGCGCTATAGCCACTGACATACTGAATCTAAAACAGTTTTATTTTTTTGTTTCAGACGACCCGTCTCGGAGATACCATCAACAAGCCACGACCATAACATTTTTACACGGGTTTTTCAATGCTACTGATGTATTATAATAATTGTTTAAAAAAATAAAATAAAAATTTTTTCATGTACTTGAAAGATGTGTTTATTACATAGGATCCGTTTTATCCCATAATTTTAAGCAAAAATCCTCGAAAAAAAATCGCAAAAACAGCCTATTTTTGAGGCGTTTAAAGTGAGAAGATGCCTTAATAACTATTTCATATGTAATCAGTACTTCATTATGAAATTCATCATCATATTCCCAATTATTTATTCTCGAAAACCAGCACTAATTGATCTTAATTCGTTTGAAATGAAATTAAACTGTAATGAGGCTAATCAATAGCGTTTAGCCCTAGAGCTCATAGGCAGGGTTGATTTCTACCCCGGATGAATGTCGAAAAAATGAGATTTTTATCGATTTTCTGAATTCTTTCTCTTCAATTCAGTTTTGAATTCAGTTTGTGAATGAGTTTTTCGTCAAATCGCCTTCCATTAAATTAAATTCATCTCGTATCATTCTATTCGTTATTAAAAAACGACGAGATTCATATGGTGGCGAGACTCTATCTTCGTAAAAACGATTTTACGGTCAAAAATACCATGGGGTCGAAAACGACCCCGGTCGTGTGTTAGAAGGTAAAAAAAATGAGACATGAGTTCTAGGGTTAAGAATCATTTTCATTATAATCATTACTTATAACATATATCGGCGCCACCGCTAAGTGGTAACACGTCGTAATAACATCAAGTCAAAATAACTTGTGACAAAATAACACAGAATAAGAATAACACGTGACAAAATGACATACAAAATATTGTAATCTTAACACATTGGTGTTATGGTTGTTATTGTAAAACCACATACAATTCCAACCTATGCTGGTTCAAATCTAGGCTCGTTATGACCTAAAAATCGGTATATTTTTATTTTGACATAGTACCCGCTAAGTAATCAATTTGATTTTCGAATTATGTTTATTTGCACAATTAACAATCAAAGAATCATCACCAATAAATCTTTCAACGTCCTCTATTGTTGTTGTTATTGTCGTGGTTTCAAAAAATTGATTGACACCGAATGGTACCAATGAATTTATCTTTATATGACATTGTTTTTATTATTCAAATTTGTTTCTTGAGGTTGTAGCGTCAGAAGACCAAGTCCTCAAATGTTTATAAAAATAAATCTTAGTTTTTTTCATTATTTATAAGTGTACAGTCTTTTGAAATAACAAATGGATTAGCTGAGTAAATCCTGCATGAGGTTAAGAATGCAATAAGAATATATTACGAAAGCTGGAACAACTGCGATACGAAAGGGAAGAGGAGAAGAAAGAAGGGAAGTTCAAATGTTGGGCACGGTGCTATGAATATAGAGGGAGTACTTTTGCATTGGGGTATGTAAGTATAGAACACAACGAGTTTATTTCCCGAGACAAGAATAAACAAAGCAAGGCAATGTCGGGGGTTAAGGGGCGGAAGACTGAGGCAAATGTATGCTGAGAAGGAAGGAAAGGAATTGAGGTAAAAATACACAGGTGTGTGTGTGTGTGTGTGTGTGTGTGTGTGTGTGTGTGTGTGCGTGTATGTGTTTTCATCCGTATATATTCGTATGACATTTTTGTCATAATACAGAAACCCTATTACGAAAATACGTACATGTACCATCAAGTACCTGGAGCGCAAAGTCACGTGATTTGAGACCTTTGAAATGGAGATAAAGAAAAGAAATTAGGAAATCCAAAGTAACTGAGATTCGATAAAAAATAAACAAACTTAATTTTCGATTAACTTTCTCGAAGTTTATTCAAAAAAAATGTACAAAGTATGAAAATAATTGTATTCGTCTTCAATTTATCGCTCATTTTGATGCTTATCCTACGGAGACTTTTTACTACTTTTTCTTGTCTCTTATTTCGTTTTTATGTTTCATAAACGACGAAACTCGTAATGGATTTTTCTCTCGAATAGTTTTTAAATGACCGATTTTTCAACGCCATTTTGTATGAACCATCGAGTCGTGATGGGCTTCATTAAAGTTATGTCCGTGATAAATATGGGGAATCGTGAAATATTTCCTCGTAGTAGAAAGCCCTTAAAGGGGGGGAGAGAGAGAAGGATAAATATAGTGCTGAGGGGTCGATGAAATTGCGAGACCATGGGATGATACGTGCTTTATCGTCAACTTGGATTTTCGAGAATTCACATCATAAATATATATGTAGGTTTCGTAGGCGGGTTTGATTAATTTCTCCCTACAACAACGTACGTAAAACAAGTCTTTTATTTTATCATTAGAGGTGTCGAACAGAATAAGTACAGCTGTATATTTTGCACGTTCTATCTCCGATTCCCGCGCGGTGACTGCCGGTGAGTCTCATTGTCTTCGTCGTTCGGCTCGTCTCGATCACTATCGGATATTCTCGACTTTTCGGGAATGTTGGAATAATTACAATGATATTGGCCAGAGGGGACTCGAGTGCGCGTCTGACTGCGAAGAGAACGCTCTCGAACTGTCTCTCTCGCACGCGCGTATGTGGCAGTCGCCACATATATATGTAGGAATGAAATGTATCATAGGAGGCATAGAAATATGCAAGCGACTATCTAAAAAGAAAAATAATAAAAGAAGTTTGTTGATTGAGATCGTAAAAAGTATTCGTTGAAAAGAAGTCGTGTAAAACACATGTATTTTTCAATAATAGATTTGAGATTTTCGTATTTCGTAGTACAATCATAAATGATTCCATATATATGTATGTATACGAAGAGAGATTTCATTGTGTCATATTTGCTCACAGAAGCATTTTCAACGAGAGCAATCGTGACTCGAACCAGCTTTCTTTCTGAAATATTTCTCGATCGCGAGAGTAAAAACAGAAAAAAGTGACGAATCAACAAAACTCAAATAAATATACTTGGGTCAGATAAAAAAATCAAATAAAATGAGGCAACATTGAGTAAATAAAAAAAATAATATTTCGATAGGTGATAAAATTGGAAAAAAATGCAGCTGGAATAATTACTAAAGGCAATAATTAAGATTGACTCATTTGCTGAAAAGAAACATTGATAATCATCGATAATGAACGATATTTTAATGATAAAAAACACAAAGTAAATTCCAAGTCGTGTTTCGTTGCTATTAAAATGTCCAAAAGCAAATAGAGACAAATTTTTCTTCAGTTTCGAATAAGCCAAAAGTAGCGAAACATTCAATTTTAATAATCGATAATTGAACGATATTTTAATGATAAAAAAAAATGAAATAAATTCCACGCCGTATTTCGTTGCTATTAAAATATCCAAAAGCAAATAGAGACAAATTTTTCTTGAGAGATTCGAATAAGCCAAGAGTAGCGAAAGATTTAACTTTAATGACTTTTCAAGACTCCTCAAACTTTATATCGCCAATTTGACAAATTCCCGTGTGAATAAAAACATCGCTGACGATTCCTAAGAGGAAAAAAACTGGAATGTATATATTATCAAAGACGAACGGTGTAGTAAACATTACGAGGGAGCCCTTAGGACAGTTTAAAAAATAAAACAAGTACGAGAGTCAAGAGAAACCGAGAGAGAGGCGAGAAAGAGAGCTAAACTGGTTGACGCTTGTAATATATCGCAAAAAGTTGTTAAGTTTTTTTTCTCCCTCTCGCTTTTTTTTCTTCAAGAGGATAATATAAAATCCTTGTACGAAGGGGAAATTCTCTCATGACGATTCGGGGGATGCCCGAGGGTGAACGTGTAAAGCAGCCTGAAAGAATCGTTTGCGTCACCCTGTGGCTCATCTTCCCAAAGCTTTGAATACATATATACATCGGGGTCGAAAGCTTCAGAAAGATGAGCCATATATATATATATATATATATGTATGTACATATAAATATACATGTATATGTAGTGCCTTTTCGTAGCTTACCTTGCTCACTAACTCTCATCCTCGCTCGTATTCTCTCCTTATCCCTAAGAGTTATGTCAATGGCACGAGCCTCGAATACCAAAGAAAACTGATCTTGTTTGTCAGTGTCTTTTCTCCTGCAAGTCTCTTCGTTCATTTGAACACTCTCTATCTCTCTCTCTGCTCTTTGGGATAAGAAAATACAAGAGAGGGTCATGTGTTTTATGAAACAGGGGAAAATGTTTTGTCCACGAGTGAGAAAAAAATCAGGAAAACAAATAAATAAATGAAATGTTGGTCAATTTTTTCGTCCTATACGAAAAAAGAATGAAAAAAAAAAAAATAAATAACAAACGATTAACGACATACGAAAGTTGGGCTTTAACTCGAAGAGATTACATCGTTTAAATGTTACACTCGACCTTTTTTGTAATTCAAATATATCCATAAATGAAAACTGTATTTATTGGTCCCATTGAATAATTTATCGTAAAATACGAGGTAAAATTGTCGGTGGAATATCTCACGAACAGGATAAGAAGAATTCCGAGACGAAGAAAAAAGAGAGACGACGATAGACAGACAGAGACACAGAAGGACAAACCGGTGGAAGAGAGCGACGAGGGAAGGAGAAAGGAAGAAAGAGGAATCGAAACTCGTGTGTGCATAAATCGCTGCTATATCCCCAGGGGTGCAACTCTTGCCGTTTTACAAAGCATTTCGCTATTTACCGTTCGACTGGCATAAGGAAAAGCGAGGGTAGTAGTTTCTTGGAATAACGACGTAAAAGAACGGTTCGTTCTTTATCCTGACGTCATATGCCACAAATATATATATATACATATACATTTTGTATATTTATTATATCGTAAGTCGTATGAACATATTTATGTATTACTACCGCAATAATATAATTATATCATATATATTCTGTGCCACAATTCAATTCACGTTAAATTGGACGATATTTCATTGTTACCTCAATTGAATTCTTCCGTTCATCACGTTCTCTTCCCGTCCCCAATTCACGGAAAGAACTCCGAGGAAAAAAATTCCATCTTAATTAATATTGCGTAGTACCATTTTTTCCCTCCTTTTCCACGAGAAAAAAAGGTGAAAAATAAGATAGAAAAGAGAAATGAGTCAGTTATTCGTTCGTATGATTCTCAGCTGCTCAGTGGAATTGGGGAAGAATTAAATATCGCGTCAATTATGTTCGCAGTAATTTGGGCAAAAAAAACGGTTAATCCACAACGATAAGTTGAAATAATATGGGATCCTACGACGTTAACGTGTTGCGAAATTGGCGAAAAATACGCGCGATCCTAACAAACACAGATGGCACGGAACATAACCTCGCGTGACTCGCACTATTTAAGGAGAGGGCGCGCGAGAAAACGTCTAGTCCGTTTCTACCGTCCCATTAGTAACGAGACGAGATTAGTTCGAGTAACGTTCTTACTCGCAACCCTTCTGTATACTTTACGTCGAATTTGTCTTTCCGTGCAACACTCGTGTTCGAAATCATGAGAACCCGAGAACTCACGATCGATATTATGTACGCAGAAAAGAGATGGACTCTGCGGGCTATTTTTCGCTGTAATTAATTGGCCACTTTAAACGATGCGTAAAAGAACCGTACGTATTTATTTGTGAATTTTTTTTTAATTAGAAAATTTTAAAAAAGAAAATTTGTGGGAAAGATTTTGAACGAATTGTGAAGCTTCATTCGTCACGATGTGCGCTGTATGTAAGAGGTAAAACGTAAAAGTTTTCTCACGTGTTTTATTATATTGAAGGCTAAGAAAAATTGAGAGATGAGAAAAGACCCTCGATGACCGCGTTCTCTTCAAATGCGATGATGCTCTAATATCTCATAATTATTTACCAAACATAATCGATACAAAGTGGATAATAAATAGACTGTTTTTGGCCCGAATGATTCCGAAATTATATAAAAACCTGCGATTGAGGATTAAAAGTGTGGCATCGTCGAACAGTCGATCTTTCCATGATAGCGCGACCGTAATGTAAATACAAAATTTATTTTTAGCCGGTAAATTCGTTACATTATGTAATCAACTGTAAGCCTGACAGTATCGGGAACAAATGCATTATCCAATACTTTGCTTTTTCATCATGCGAAGAAGAATTTATTCTGGTAGCATAGTTTGGGATGAAAAATGTGTTCAATAATTTAAAATGTTTCTGTGGCAAAATGAAGCTTAAAAAATGTAGCTACATGTAAAAGCATGCGAAAATAGAATGAAAATTTCAGCGAACGAGAAATTAGTGTCAACGAATCGATAAAAAGTTCATCTTTTTCCAAGCACTCGAATTCGAGCGTTGTTTGGAAGACACAGATTCTTCAATGTCATGACAACAACAAAAAGTCACGATTGTCAATAAAAAATCGAACGAACAAGACCCGATTTGGGTCTTAAGAAAGTTGTATCGTTACATCAAAATAGCGAGATTTTGATGAAACATTACAAACAATGAAATATTCAAGAAACAAAAATGCTTGTAAAATTTCACGAGATTTAGGAGGATAGTTTAGAAGTTATTAATTAATAAATTAGCATGGTCGCTTATGAAGTTATCTGAAATATCTCGACATCATGACCAATGAATAAATTCCGTATGGAAGTAACAGAGAGAATCAAATAAAAATTTGAGAACTGTTTCTTGAAATATTGAACAAGGTATGTGCAAAATTTTAAACGGATTAGGAGACGCAATGATAGAATAAAAAATTCAACAAAGTATCAGAAATGTTTAATTCGTGGTAAGAAAACAAAATGATACGCTAAATGTGTCAACAAAGCAGAAAGGAGTAAACGCGGTAAAGCACGAAAATTTGAAATTAAGGTTAGGGTCACAATTCATGATGTTTGATTTGTGTTCGTAACTTTTTATTCATATGGTGTTTTGTAACAAACGCGTTATCTTTACTCTATCCAACGCCAAAAGCGATTTACGTTGCTTGAAGCCAGGATTTCTAATTACCCTAACGGATCAGCGAGTTCCAAAAAAGTCCCATTTAGGACTCGGGGCTTAAGTCGACAAAAGTGACCCCAAATGGAGTCCCAAATGAGACTTTTTTCTCCTCGCTCGGCGTGAACCGGACGTGACGTCATGAGTCCCAAACTGGGACTTGGAGTCCCAAATAGGCACTTTTTTAGGGGTGAAAACAAAAAAGTTCCTATTTGGGACGCCGAGCCCCACTTTGGGACTTTTTCTTTGCTTCTCGCTCCGGCCACAGTGTGGCGCAGAGTCAAGTGTTTTCGCGAGCATGCATCATCGGCCGGGTGTGCATATATTGCCGGAACCGTTACACTCTGTGACCATCTGAAAAGACGGCCTCATACAGAATACAAATAGGTATACACATAGCAAATTGCTTATTCCGGTTGCCTCGTTTAAAAAAGTCCCAAATTGGGGCTCGGAGTCCCAAATAGGGACTTTTTTGAGTTTTCACCCCTAAAAAAAGTGCCTATTCAGGACTCCGAATCCCAATTTGGGACTCATGACATCACATCCGGTTCACACCGAGAGAGGGGAAAAAAGTCCCATTTGAGACTCCATTTGGGGTCACTTTTGTCAACTTAAGGCAGAGTCTCAAATGAGACTTTTTTGAGACTTATTTTAGGGACTCGCTGATCCTGTTAGAGTAGCAGCGTTGCCATATTTTCTGCTCTGCTTGGCAAAATTGTGTAATCTATAGGTACACAGAACGCTCGTGTGTGTGTGAACTGTACGGTCACAAAAGTTTGACAAACAACTGACATCGGAATCATAACAGACCATACGACGCTCTTGTCTCTAGCAGGCATGAACTTTTGGGAATGACGATCCCGATACAACTTCTTTAAGGCGCTCTATTAGTTGCGTGAGTGCGAGAGCGACAGCTGAAAAGCAGATTCAAATTTTTCTCGGAGGCTTGATATTTTGAGAAAAAGAAAAGTTACACATTATTCTCTGATGAAAAGAGAACAGCGTGTAACTATTATTTTACTCAAAAACTCAATTGTGTCAGAGAAAAAATGCAGCAGTATTTTTACCAACCGTACGACTGCTAGATCGCCTTGTTTATCATCTATATATATATAAGTGATCTATCAGTCGTATGGTCGGTAAAAATCCTGCTGCATGTTTTTTTCGGAGAGGCTTGATAGTTCAAGAAAGAAAAAAGTTACACGTTGTTCTCCTTTCGTCAGAGAATAAGATGAAACTTATATTTGTTCGAAATATCAAGCGTGTCCGAGAAAAACGTGTATCTGCTTTTTAGTTATTTCTCTCGCACTCACGCAACTGATAGAGCGCCTTATGAAAATAACGTACGTTTTCTTAGTAATGCGTATTCAAAGTAAACGCGGAGATTCCGAGATTTGAAATGTTAGTAGTGAATGAAGTCTATTGTGTTCCTGCGAACTGAACTATGTATACATTTATATATTCGCTGTTGTACTACTGCAGAGGGAACTCGGCGTTTCTCTACCAACGTTGGGCAACCACATCTACAACGCCCTCGGGTTACGTCTCTATATCGTTTCTCTGTAATTTACATACGTAATTAAGCTTCCAACTTGATATTCTCGTATTAGCGATGCTAGTGGCGCCACCTCTGTTTGGCAAGTACGCTATCCCTTCCTGTAGCATCTCTTTCTCTCAATCTTGCGCTGTCGCACGTGCTGCCACTGGGTATGCCGCGGCAAAGGTTTGTACGAAGTAGTTCTGCACGAGCTTCTATTCGAACGCGAAACGCCCTCCCTAATTGGTGTTTGAAATACGGAATACAGTGACGAATACCAGTTAAGACAGAGCCATAGGCTGTCCCGGGTTGATTGATCAATACAGCGGAATAATATTCTAGAACGAATTTTAAGTCAAAATGTCTGGTACCATTTTGAGTTCGGACATCTTTCCAATGATTTCTTAATTATGTTAGGGGACAAATGTGTAGTGGGTAACACACTGCTGAAACGGTTGGAGATGGAGCGAATATGCAAAGGGCCATTCTTTTAGGGAATAAAATTTCCTAGAAAAATGTATTCGACGATATTTTTCTATCTTCAGTAGTTTAGTCTTGGGAGCGGATTGAAAAAATATCTCACAGTCGTCGTTTAGGGGACAGACTGCTTAAACGGTTAGAAACAGAACAATAATGCATAGGACCATTCTTGTAGAGCGTAAAATCTCTTACAAAAAAGTCTCTGCGAATTTTTTTCTATCTCCAATAGTTTAGTCTTGAGAGCCGATCGAAAAAATACATCAAACTGTCGCTTCACGCGTAACTCTCGAAAAGATTTATTAATAGATATCTATATTGATGTGGTAAAGTGAAGCCAAATAATCGAAATTAATTTGTTTATTTCTGGAATCCGTGCTTTAGAGGTTTCAATCGTTTATTCCTGTACCAAACGCCAGAGTAAATTCAGGATTATAAATTGCATACAATGATTCCGCCAACATTGGATTGCTGATTCAAGGCAAATAAAAAATATATGCGAATTCAGCAAAATATCGCTCATCAAGATTCATTAATAGCCTAGTTTACACTGCACGAGTGTTTAGCCCGCGTACTTAAATGATGCGCACCATACGTTTAACGGACAACACCATTGTGACGGCTTCAAAAAATCGATTTTTTGAAAACCATTTTAAAAAATCTAAAATACTTTTAAGATTGAAATGCCGTTGGACCCAGGTCGAAAAAATAATTATTTTCGTAGATATTGAATATTTTGTGGAGCGGTGCAGCGGTCCGCGACGCTCGGGGTCCCAACTTTGAACATGTTTTTCTCAAAACCACTTTTTTGAGTGCGGCACGCAGCAGAACTCGAGCAATTTTTATCCGATCGACTTCAAATTTTTACTGTATCAATAAATGTAGATTATCTAGAGAAGTACATAAGATTTTTTCGATATCTCAATAATTATAAAAGTTATAGCCTATTTTCGACGAGAAATTTTGCTCAAAAATCATTCTTTAATTTCAAAGGCGTGCCTATTTTTTAAAAATCAATATTTTTCCAAATCCCTATGTACTTCTCTTCAAAATATCATATTATTAACGAAAAAACTCGGTATTTTTTTTCAGATCGACGTTGAGGAGAGTTCTGCTGCGTGCCGCGAACCACTGCGGAGATGACGCAAGAGCTTCTTCCGCGTCACCATGCGGCGTGAAAAATGTGAAAAAATGTTTTTTGATACATTAATAAACAAGCAACAAAACCCAAAAAAAAAATTTCGAATATCTCTTTTTTTTCCCACAAAAAAAAATTCTTGAAAAATGTGAAAAAAATAGGGGGTCACAGTGGTGTTGTCCGTTAAGTCAGTAGAGTTTACAACGTACGAGTATTGGGATCTGACGTGGAGACGTGGCTAAGCCAATATGGCGTCAAATAGGGTGCAAAAATACATGTATGTGTCACATCTACGAGTGACGTGTGAATGTATTGAATATCCGTGTGCACCCTATTTGTAGTTCAAAATTTAACATCAGATGTCATATCAACTTTTGTCAGATCTCAATCGCTTGATGAAAGTACGGATGTGGTTTGAATAAAGTACGGATGGTCTCGCGTTCTCGTTCTCCCCAATTTTGTCCTTTTTTAGCCGACATGCTTTTATGGTTGTTGTCTAATGATGCTTCAAAATTATGTATTATGACTCAAGATATGAAGAAACGTCGAATAATTTTCGATAAAGACAAAGGAATCTAACATAACCCAGTTTTGAAGTTGATTGCATACATTTGAAACTGGCGACTATAACTTATGTAATACGCGTGTGTTTACAGTACTAAATATCCCCATAATACGCGTACTATTTTAGTCCGATACTTAGTTTGGAAACGTATTAGAATAATCCGATACGCTATCGTTTACATCGAGCGTACTAATGAATATAGTCCGAATATAGTGCTTGGTACGCGTACCAAATGCACGGTATAAACTAAGCCATTGAAAATCGACTGTTCAGAATGAAAATAATAAAAACGGTGAATTAAGGAGGTTCAGTGATTGGAGCGTCTCCAAGATAACAGTCCTATTTTTTTTATAGTATTGTCGAGACTTCCATGCATGCGTATGTGAAGATTCCACGAGATTTACCGTACAGTTTCCGAGATATTAATTATTGAAGTACGTGAGTTAATCACGCGTGAACGACAAAATCTGCCTGTCCTCTCATATATCGATTTTTTCATGCTACGTAAAGCCAAGACACACTTAAAAAAAACTGACGGTCGAATTCATTGAATCTTTGTAATCAATAAAGCAGCTTAAATTTGAAACCTTACCGTAATAATAAGCAATAAATTGAGAAATAAAGGCGAGAAAATCCGAAATATTTTGAGAGCGAAACTTTTCGTGACGTCACAGCAACCATCTTGCTCGAGACGTGGCAACGCCGGATACCCGCGCAAATTAGACCGTGTTGAGATTCTTTAACGAGATCACGAAAGGAGGTCACAATTGTTGCACCACATATCATCAGACAATTTACTTATTTCGACGATACGTCGTCCGTCGATTGGAAACGCAGATGGAGTCGTATTAAAGTTGACCTCAACGCGACGCCTTTTATTTGCATTCGCAATGTTTTCTTTCCACTTTCTAATGTTTTTTCGGCAAAATCTGTCTTTGTCTCTACACTGGACTTGACCTACAATCCCGTCACTCGTTTCAAACACTTCTCTTACACTCGCGTTCTCCATGTTTACAGGTTATAAACAAGACTACGAACAATCATATGTCAGGCGCATGGGATCGGTAACAGCCATCGATAATGCGACGATGTCAAACGTCAACGATATGGCGTAATACCGAAGTCGAGTAGTAGACTATTACATTTTATATATATTATAAAAATCATAGAAAACTCCAAATTCAATACTTAAAAAAATATTTCTCGGAAAATAGGCCATATACATATATATATAAACCGCGGCAGTACTGCGGCGCAAAATAGACTCTAACTTCACTAATACGGTCATCACCGTCCTTCTTTAATAAGTCAGATCCAGTACGAGTACAGTTTCCACTGAAAAAGTGTACCATTTAGTATTTCATAAAATCAAAGTAGTTTAAAGTAGTTCGGTCGTTCTATGACTAGTCAAGTTGGTAACTAATTTATATTGATTAAATTCAAGTCTAAATTATTAATAAAATTAATTTACTCTTACATTGAAAATATTTTTATCACGAGAATGTAATAAAATACTTTAAATAT
This sequence comes from Rhimphoctona megacephalus, assembly GCA_963989365.1. NCBI lineage: Eukaryota > Metazoa > Arthropoda > Insecta > Hymenoptera > Ichneumonidae > Rhimphoctona > Rhimphoctona megacephalus. The sequence goes on along the minus strand of OZ022422.1, from coordinate 5,673,673 downwards.
ATCGTAAAAGATAAAATTTATACTTCAACTTGACTAGTTAAGTGATTGAGTCCGCCATGATTGTAGTAATGTTCGGATAAAGTCGGGTCGCTTCCCCTCTCACCCCCGCCGTGCCGGTACCGGTGACATTTTAAATACACATAACCTAGCGAACGTATTGCAGAAGCAGAAGCAGAAGCAGAAGCAGAAGCGTATTGTTTCTGTTACTTAATGTGATGCTTTTATTTATATTTATTCTTATTTATATTGTTTAAAAACATTGACTGAATAAACAAGGTTCTCAAATTTTTGTCCTAGCCTTTATTTATCGTATTCACGTTGCACTCGCATGCATATTTTTTGTGGTTAAAAAATTAATATTTCAAACGATTATACATTACAATTTATTTGCAAAACTTAATTTATTCATGAAAAAAAAGAAAAAATAAAAATAAATGTTTATCACTTTTAAAGTTTCTCGAGATGAATTTGAAATTCCCGCGATTACCGACTTTGCCCGAAGCTTCAATCAGCTGTTACCAGCAGTGCAACGTAATGGCTGCCATCCGCTTCCGACACGTCAAAAACTAAAGTATTTTATGTTTTCTTTCTTAAAAGCCCCGTAAGGTAATGTTTTTTTTAAATAAACAGAATCTGCGATAAATTTTCTTTACGATAGAAACTTTTCCGAAGCTCGAACACCGATTAGTTTTTTCACAATTAACATTATTGTGAGTTTTCCCATAAGATACCGTGTTAAAAACTCAAAATTGTAAATGAAATAATTCAAAATTTTGCCCCGTAAGAGGCCCCGAAAATGTGCTTATTGTAATCAGGGGACCTTGAACTATCATTTACCGCAAAAAAAAGTGAACATTCACCGTACTTTATCAAACGACCGAACTACTTTAATTGAACTAGAGGTTTTATTTTTTCTTTCTTTATAATTAAGATTAGCTTAATTTAAATAACAAAAAAGGAAATCTCGGTAAATTTAAAAAATATTTCTCGAAGGGAAAGATTCGTGATTTTCGAGGAGAAAAACGATACGGTCGGGTTAAGGGCTCAAAAGAGATAAGGATGAATAGGAGTTGGAAGAGACAGAGGGAAGAAGGTTATTGTTTTGAGGGAAAATGCCTCGCATCTCGCTCTTCTCCTAACCCCTCTTCAGACTGGGTCGCCCCGTGTGCTAATGTAATATTCAGAAGCATAGCTCGTGGTTATCCTAATTAAAATCTCCGGACATCAAGTTCCTACACCCTTCCTCCTTCTCTCTCTCGCGTTCTTTTCTCCCTCTATCTCTCATATTTAAAGAACGGAGCTTACTAGTCTACTAGCTATCACACCATTGCTTCTCAAATGCTGGATCTCGATCTTTTAAGGCGGCCAGAATTTTTCCACAATTTGTCGCGATGAGCCTCTTCTTTATTTTTTATAAACAAAAAGCCATTATTTATGGCTTTATTAAAAACTGAGTAAAATTATCTTCTCCTTCTGACAAAAAAAAATTCGGGCTTCTCCCACATTCCCAACGTTAGCAATTTAAAAAAATACAATTTTTCGCTTAATTTACATAATATATCACTTATGGTTACAAACTCGCCAAGTACTTCGGCCGAAATTTTTTTTTCAATCTAATTTTTTGCGTTTGAAATCTTTTTTGTATTAAAATTTTTTCTCATAATTATTTTTTATTCTTATTCTTGTTGGGTAGAACAACTGTATTTTCAATTCGTTGAAAGTGTTTTTATTGAATTTTAATAGGTTTTAATGTATTTGACTATTAATGCTTTTATCATTTTTATTTATTTAATAACTTTTTGTGAAGTTTAGACTTAATTTTTGGGCAGGTTTGAATTGGCATCTTTTGTGAAATTATGATTTGATTGATAAATTTTTGAGAGGCTCTTATAACTTATTGTGAGTTTCAAATTTATTGAGACAATTTTTGTGGGGTTCTCTTATCATTTTTTAAGAGATTTGCTATGAATCAGAGAATTTTTGCAAGGTTGGTTTTCTTAGGAGAAAATCTCTTTTATAATTTTTTGTGAAGGTTTTGTGTCGAAACTGAGATTTGTTACCGGACAAACTATTTGGGAGGAGTAAATGTACTTGTCTCAACTTTTTTTACAGCATTTATGCTGTTTTTTGCGGGGATTTGTTGACTTTTTTGTATGAAATTCATAGCTTGCCAATTAAACATGTCTATATTGTGTACGTATCTGAATGATATAAAAGAATTAACATTTTTTTCGGTATTGCAGCAAAATATGGTAACATTTTATCAAAAAGTGATTCTCTCAAGAATTGGATCCTGAATAAAAATTTTAAAGGTCGCTCAAGCAATTTTTTAATTGTTTCTGCTAAAAATGGATACATGATCGAATTTCGAGCTGGTGTATTGCGACTATATTCGGACTATAAATGCAATGTGAAATATTGATCTAAGAAGTGTTCAAATGAATTCAATCTTCGTAATTAACCGTCAATACTTATAAAATTATTAGGTTACTTAATACGTACAGTAGTTCTGAGAAGATACGACGCATAAACGAACGACGAACAAGTAAAAACTTGAATTTTTTAAATTTTGTTAAAAAACATTTCAAAAGATATTACACCGAAACATGCGTGCCAACGGATCAACGGATCGGAACATGTTTCATAAAAAATGATACCGAAGAAATACTCCAATAGCATCAGAATGCACCGAAAGTTTTTAAATAAAAGTACTCATAACGAAACGAGATTTTGAAACAAAAAAGTATGCACACGAAATTTCGAGAGCAAACGTTTGATTGGAAACAAGAATTTTGGCCGAACTACTACGCGAGTTTTTCTTTTATAACGTTTATTGATCACGAATTATATCTTATGAGCAATAGGTAAAAAAAAAAATTGGTGAAGTACTTATGAAATTTTTTTTCTCAAATCAAATATCTTTTCGCTCAAAATTATTTCGCATCACTTGATTCCGTTTTGGGTTGCAAGCGCAAATAGTATTTTCATATATTTAAGGTCTCTACCACTGTAGGGTGATTCAAAACCATATATAATTTAAACCTAGGGTGATATCATACACCATTCTCTCAGTTATATAAAAACGAAGAGAGTAGTTTCCAAATAAACGTTATTATTGCATGCAAGGGACATTTTATGGTAAAAGAGAAGAGGGAAGAGGCACCGTTTTCGACTCCGTTCTAGAGTTTACGTTCAGAAAAATGGATTGTTGGGGCTAGGGTTAATAAAAAAAATTATTTATTTAGGCACTATGCAAAAGTTTATTTATTTAATTACACTTTATTTTTGCACTATCACTCTTCTATCTATATATATAAAAATCACTTTAACCAAAAGTTGAAACGAACCGCGATCTTTATAACCTCACGACAAAGATATTAAATAATCATCGAATACGAGTTTATCATACAGCATTCTCTTAGTTATAAAAAATAAAAACGGAAAATGGTTTTTAAATAAATCTTATTATTGCATTCGAGGAACATTTTATGGTAAAAGAGAAAAGGTATCGTTTTCAACTCCGTTGTAGAGTGAGATGTGGAAAATAAAAATTACAGGCTAAAAAATAATAAAAAATTCATATTTGTTCAAGCACTGTTTGAAAGATGATTGAATTGAATTGCACTTTATTATTTTCGCACTATTACTTTCTTATTATAATAACAGTCACTGTAACGAAAAGTCGATCGAAACTAACCGCGATCTTTATAACCTCATGGTTGTTCATAAATATAGTACGGTTGTCGGTTAGCTGTCATATCCAGCGATCGTTTGAATATTACCAGAGTTTTACCAATATCACTAGTGTCACTAGACAACGACTGCGAAAAAGACAGTTGCGCATCAAAATGTGTGCGAAAAAATGCTCAATTTTTCGGCACAACGAAAAAAAAAACATTAATATTTTTAATACTATTTAAGCTACGAGGTTCTAATTAGTGGCGATCGAAAGAGAAAAAAAAATAAAAAATATGTGAACTTAAATGAACCTCCAAAATGCTGTAATTTAGTTTATATTAAAGAAACAATTTTCGAGAACAAGTAGAATCACGGTCCTTCTGGTAAAAGTGTCTTGTGCGACTCGCTTCGTAAATGTACTTGTCTCGAGTCGCTACCGCGACTCTTAATATCGAGATAAAAACAAAACTGCGAAATAAAATAACTTTCTTCATAATGTAATACATTTTAGTTTTAAAAAATCGTCAATTGGGTTATCGTGTTATAATTGTGTAGCCTATCGGGTCAAAATTGCTAAAGAGGTTTCTTGTCTACGAGGATTAATTGAAATTTTCCTTCTTATCAAAATGTTAATTTAATACAAAAAATACTCAAGTGTTGCATTCTTTTTTCAAGCTTACTGGAGCTTTTCAATTAGAATCCTTTCTCGTTTAATTCTTTACGGAACATCGAGCAAAGACGGCATCAAAGAGTCTATCGACAGAATATCGAATATCTTTCCTGCACCAAATGCTTGTCCTGAATAGCAGAGAGCTTATTATTATATTATCACATAATAATTTCAACCATATTTTGGGTAAACATTAACCGTCGTAGAATCTTTCCAAGTCGAAGTTGAAAGAAAGCGATACAAATTTCGAATTAAGGATTTTAAATTAAAAATGGTATAAACAAATGAGATTTTGTTCGACTTATGAAGAATTTCGACTTTCGACGAGAGATTCTACTGCATTTATTTTTTTAAACAAACGTCAATGGAATCAATTTAAAAGTATAACTTTTTTCGATCAAAATATCACTTCAAAAAAATCAATCGGAAGCAACACTTAAAAAGACAATTTTTAATGAAAATGCAAGAACGTAGTTAAAGAAAACAAAACAAATAACTATCATAATGGACATAAACTTTAACGTGGGTCGTACATAATACTCACGAAATTTCATTTGATTTAAAATCCACACAATATCGTACGTACGTACATATATACATATGTAATTTTATGCAAATGAAAATGTTTACGCATGTGCTTTTCATTGATAAATATGCATACATACAGGGTGTCCCGTTTTAATCTTCCCACATAAATATACCCCGAAATATGGGTTACTCGAAAAAATGTATTAAACAAAAGTTGCACTGTTTCGAGGAGAATATATTAAAATGCATACGAGAATAATCTGAGTGCAGAAACTGCTATAAAGTTTAAAGGTGGCCTTGTTTTTTTGAAGGAAAAGAAAAGGATATTTTGTAAGCAATTCGTGAATATTTCAATTTTCCAATGTTCCTAAAATGATACAATGGACGCGTTCATTTCGATCGTTTGGTCTGAAATTTTGAAATTCTTCCAAAAGTCTTCTTCAGCATTTGAATATTTGCTTGAAAATATAAAAATGGGACTCTCTGTATAAATAAATATATAACAATATGTAATAAGACTCGGAGCGACGGGAGGCTTGGTAACGCAAGGTCTAAACAGTGTCATAGAGAGAGAGTTCGTGTAGATGCATTCATAATTATGTTTGAACGGTTCATGGGGTGGGAAAATGTCCTCGTGAGCATAAAGCGCAAATGACGAGGACGGCGAAAGTGAGAAAGGGCGAGAGAAAAGGGGAAGAGGGAGAGAGAGAGAGAGAGAGAGGGCTAGGCTTGTGTATTTATGAGAACATCAACGAGTGACAAATTAGAGCGTATAAATTGTAAAACTTGGCACGAATTCATTCTGGACTATGGGGTTCAGAGAAATTTCTGAATGTAAAGAGGTTCAAGACTCTGCGACGTGTAGTATCTCCCAAATGCACCTGTATTCATCGTTATTACACCATACTTTAGAAATATGCTATTTTTTCTTCTCTAACAGTTACGTATACGTTTGCGTGTCCTCGACGATCACAAAGTTTGATAATATGTTTATTTTTTCTTGTAGTTTATACAATATTCCCTTCAGGTTTATTCAACTTCTATAAAACAGTAGAATATCAATTTACAGGTTTAAAAAAATCCTCAAATATATTGATTGCACTTAAAAATTTCTCAAATTCACTTCGTTGTTGAAAAAAATGGCAATGGACAAAAGGAATGAGCATTGTTTTATGGAAAATTCAAATTTTTCATCAAATAGAGCTAAAAAAAATAGAAATAATTTTTTTAGAGAATCGATCCCTTTTTTTTCTAAAAGTACATTGAAATCTGCGCAAAATTGCTATTAGTCATTTTGCGGTTGTGCTCAGTTTCTGAATTATCACAGCCTGAATCCAGAAAAATGGGGAAAAAATTCAATTAACTGTACCAATAGAAAAAATGATTAAATCGAAGAATCCTAACACAGATGTCTGCTTACATTTGGTATAGAAGAACCTGTAAAAAAATTCGCACGAATGAGAAGGGGCCAGGGATTTGGAATGTAAAAGTCACGTGAAAATTCTCTCATATATATATATATATATATATATACGTGTATATATTGGAGTATACTATACCCACAGATCAAACGAACGACTCCCTTATCTTGCAGCATTCCTGATTGGGCGATTATATGAAAATTCCTGTAGCAAGGAATTCCCCGACAAGTTTGAACTCCGAATTTCGAATACGAGACAAAGAGAGGCTGAAAAGGGAGAGAGACGAAAGATTGTGTGAGGGAAAAACGAGAAAGGGGAGAATCGAACATTGAGCAATGAAAAATAGTGAAGCTTCATTAAAATGGATTATCTCGAACAATGTGAAGTACTATATTCAAGCGAATAAGTGTCTGCGTCGAAGTGAGTAAAAGTTTGAGTGACGCGAGTGGAAAAAATATTTTAACAAATAAATATATATGAAGAACATATTTAATATGAAAGATATTAAATTCTCAAGATCCTTTAAACATAAATATTCTGTAATATACCTTTTTTCGTAAAGAAAATGCCAAGGGTCTTACTGTTAGATAAAAGTTTTTGCAGTTCTTAAACTAACGATTTTAGGATAGTTCAATCTGAGAATAAAGAGGGAAAAAAGATGGGAGTAGCTGCAGCACCAACTTGCTGCATAAATCTGCAACTTCCTTATACGAGGGGTCTGCCTTGACTTTACCCAAATACACATTGATATACGATATATATCTATATACGTACATGTAAAATACATAATATATAAACTAGGGAGCAGTAGCTGCTTATAAAAGTTTTCTTTTAGTCGCCCTTACTACTGAAAGATTATTTAAGCGTTTATTTCGAAATATGGACCAATATTTCCAAATAAACTCTTCCTGTAGTATCCATGATTTTATCTTACATAATTTTTACATGTGAACATTGGATATTGCCATTAATAAATGCCCGAGATCTTGTTGACATTATGTACAAAATTTGTTAATGACTTTTGTGCCCAGTTCAATGAAGTCTAGACGACGTGAATGAAATCTTTCATTCACGAAAAATGCATATTGTGGATTATAATTGGCGAATAATGGATCCATAAAATTCTATAATTCAGTGCAGCGAAATTGAAATTTGTAAAGTCAGCAATGTGATGATATTTGCTCATTTATGATTCGCGCGTCTTTGTCGAGGAATCCTCGGGGAATATTAGGATTGAGAGTCCACATGGAAGTCATCGGGTAGCAGGTTGAAAAAGAAATAAAAAGCTAGAGAAAAAAGGGTCTCAAGAAAACGAAAGAAAAACCGAGCCAGATGATTAAAATTACAAGCACCAATCCCTCGTGGTCTTGTCGTATCTCCGTAACGATCCCGGTGAACAAGATAAAAAAGATAGAAAAGAAGAGGCAAAGAAAAAAAGAAGAGAAAAATAATTCGCGCGCGAAACAACGAAATTGAAGAAAGAATGACGGGAGCTTAGCACGAGAAAAAAACGATGGAACAAGGAGTAAAAAAAAAAAACGGGCAGGATGGGCGGATTGTCGGCAGTTGTAGCGGAGTTTCTGAGCAATAGAAATCCGCCAAATGATGCTTTCACTCGTCTTGACAATTGCATCGATCTCCGAGCCTCTTCCCTCTCTTTCTCTCCCTTCATTTTTTTTCTTCTCTCTTCTCGCTCACTTTTTGCCCTATATCTTTGCCGTTCGTGTGACAAGCGTTACAGCTACAATTGTACCACCGACTATGGCGACTTTGGTACTTGTACTCTTATCGCTACTGGCGCTTGTTTCAGCTCTCCTCTCTCTTTCTTTCTCTCTCTCTCGTTCTCTCACTCATTTTATTTCGTTTTTCTTCATGCCATTCTATTCGAAACAGCATTGAAACTGTATGAGTGTGAATATGTAGTATGGCAAGCACAAAGGCTTGAATTCCGTCGACGATCCTCTCGTTCATTAACAAAAGAACCTGAGAGAGAGAAAGAGCGAGAGAGAGAGAGAGAGAGAGAGAGAGAGAGAGAGAGAGAGAGAGAGAGAGAGAGAGAGAAGAAAGGAGGCGATGTGTTTTCATTGACAAAAGCTCCGCTGCATTCTCTGCACCCGGTTGTATACACGTATATCTATGTATCCGGTCCACGGACGCGTATTATATACACCAATATAGAAGTTGGGGGCAAAATGGACCCCTCCAAAATTTCGAAGTGTTTTCACGTTAAATCGTCTTTTTGTTTCGACACGTTCCCTCTCAAGTCGTTTTAGCGTACAAACACAATGTTGATCAATAGAAAAATATCACTTTCACGGGCTAAAAGTATCGACAAACCAATTTACAAAGATCGGTAAAAACTTGTTTCTTGCTTAGTAGTCCATTTTTCCCGATAGCCGTTGTACATGGAGTGCAGTAACCGGAACAAAATTTAAATTTGTGATCCGCAAAAATCGATGTATCGACATTTGTACGTTCAGAAAGTTTTATATATTCCGCCCGATAGTCTATTCCACCCTGATCTTTTCCAGTATTACTGTAAATGAAAAAAAGTGTACACTTGTGTTTCTAAAATATCGCCGTGTATTCACCGATGCCCGTCAGCAATGGGTATTTTTCGTCGGTGGTCCAGTGTGCCCAAATTTTTTCTGCGCATGCATTAAAGAAATCGAACAAATTTATTCTAAAAAAAAAAAAAATAGATCTCTCTCTACGTTCGTACTGCAAGGAAATGTATTTTTCGCTCCGGGTGGTCCATTTTACCCCACATTCTCGCAGATATGCTTTTTACTCATTCGACGACCGTATTCCGAGCCCCGGAGAAATATTCTCTTCGGTTACGAGCATCTATCGTTCATTTTTCTCTTCCTTCCTCTTTTGCTTTTGCTTCTTCTTCTTCTTACTCTCCTCCCTCTGTCCTTTTTCTCTATCTGTGCTCATGTTTGTCGTTGATATATACCTCGATAGCATCGAGTAAGCTTTGTGCCATAAAGTTTAACCACTGAGTAGTATTTTCGGATATTCCCTCGCAATGTTGCTTCATTATTTATCGAGACATATGTGCGAATGCGAGAAGACACTTCAGATTTCACTATCGTTTTCTATCACTTGGTTATCCAGCTCCGTAATTATTTTGTCAAACCCTCTCTATAAGTGGCCCCGAGTCATAATTTTAATGTTTAATTAAACGGTACGGATGCAGCTGAGAAATTGTCGACAGTTCCATTCCCATCGTAGTTGAATGATTCATATAAAGGATCCGTCGTTCAGATTGAATGTTACGATACGATACTTCGACATAAAAATTCTATTTGCCACTTTAACAACGATTTATTACTCAGAAATCCAGACATTTAATTTCCCCGTTATAAACGTATTGACGTTGATAACAGTACGATAATAATTTAAAACATTGAATAAAATAGGTTTTCTACACCTGCACCACAAACGCAGAATCGGTTTTTCATAAATTGCCAGTTCTTCGCCTACTTCGTCATGCATTTTTTTCAAGTCTCCAATTTTTATTATCTGCATTGTGAAATTCTACCATTAATAAAAAAATATGTAACAAATTTGTATCGAATGACAATTGGATATTGTTTACATGTAGCAGAACCGCTTCTCTGGCGCAGGAATATTTTGTTTTTGTATTTTTTATCTTCCTCGATGACAAATATATTCTGTTTCTTGTAATATTGAACGGAAATCTTATCCACCGTTTTGTACAATTATTCTTCCGATCGCAAGGATTGATTTGTAGAGTTTTTTTTCTTCAATATCGTGTTTCTTCTTTTAATAAACATTTTTAGCATACGACAAATCAGGGCACGTGTTTAAACGCATTATAGTTTATATTTTTTCACATTTATTTACCTCTTAGCTATCATCAAATGAAACTACTCTTTTTCCACGTCCTACATCCATATTCTCGGAATTGAACATTAAAGCTAAGTGGGCCATCTTCTCGTTATTCAAGTCCGTAAATTAATCACGTTATACGGAACTGCTTGAAATCGTTTAGTCGTTAAATTTAGTTTGCTACCACTTTTTCAACACTACCATTCTCGCCGTGGGTCTGAATGACTCTGGCAACTCTGTGGGCTCATAACTTTCAAAGGAATCGGTATTTTTCGACATATTTTTTTTCAAACGATAGAAAAACTCCTAATTAAGCGAATGTCACAGGTCTCAACGTTAGCGAACGATGTGTTTAATTGCAGACGAAGTTTAAAAAAAGTGCGCCTCAATTTAGTCGAACATGACAGTTTTGGATTGGGTCAAAATGACCCAATGGTATGAGAACAAATTTTATAGAAAGAAAAACGTGAAACGAAGCTTACCGTTCGCCTGAGGACAGTTCTGACAGTCTCGACTTCCTGCGTCGGCCAACGTGCATAAACGACGAAGCTGAGAACGAGAACGAAAACACCAAAGATGATAGTCCACGCGAGTGCGTTTTCCGTTCTCGCGAGTAATTTTTGTGACGCTCTCATGGAGATTACCTCATCGCTAGGTATTTCGAGCTGATGTGCTCTCGTTAAAATGTCCTGCAACCGCCTTTTGGCCTGTTCCACATCTGGCACTCCCATTTTTTCACGTTTTAATGTCTCTTTTGTTCTATTTATTCTTTATTAATTCGCTTCCACTTTGCACGCGTACATCGAAGTGTTAAAAGCGTCTGCGTCGTCCTGAGCAACGACAATGTACGCGATTTTTATCGCTGTTCTTCTGTCACCAACTATAAACACGTCGAAGGACATTTGTGACTCGTTGACCAAGGCAAAAATGACCCCATATCAATATGTTTAATCTTCCCGTTCTGTCCTCTCATGTTTCACGACAACTCGACGAGTCTTTTATTGTTTCATCAACTGTTGAGTATTGCTCCACTAATTATCTTCGAGCAATTGACCTGAAGCCTGTAAACAGATTTCTTACGTTGCACCCGTCATCTCATGATCGTGCGGTGAGGAAAAAACTAAAAACAGAGATACAAATAAGAGTGACAACTGTGTGGAGCATCGATTTGCTGCCTTGACCTGGTCACGCGAGTCTCGTGAGTCTCCAGCATTCAAATTTCATTTTTCAAATGGTCTATCGTTCAAAACAACAACAAAAACGTCTAAAATTTTGGAATAATTGGAAAAACCATTAAATTTCAAGTAGCTACGAAATATCAAATTCAATGAAATCTTTAGATCGATTAATTACTCAATTCTCATCAGAATATCAACAAAAACACACTTTTTTTCAACGATACAATAACGCAAAAAAATGAATATATATTTCAGTCTATAATTCAATGTATCGCCCTCGATATTTACTTCATTCGGGGAAATGCTTTGACGCAAATATTTGTCTAGGCCATTCCGGTATGGCGCGAAAAGCGAATGTCGGTCAACACCCTTGGGCGAGGGTCAACGTGCGTCAATTTACATTCTTTTTATTCTTATCATCGTAATTGTAATTACATCAATCTCAATGTAGTAATCAGTATATAACCATTATTAATTCCGTTTATGAAGATGAATGGCAGACACGCCGGATGCCTCAATTTTCTACGATGTTTCAAATTACTAGCCAATTTCTCTGAGCAAAAAAAAAATGAAAAATTCTACATACACGTATTATTCATTGAAATCGATTAATATCGTTGATTTTCCACACGGTAAAGTCTCCCACAAAACGCAATAATTTTTTCCCTGCGCCTCCCTTCTGCTCCACTGTTTCACCAGTGTTTATAAGTCATGCGTTCCCCAATTGAGTATTTTTCAGGTTCGTGTTTTTATTTTTTGTAGTTACAAGTTCAATCGAACGTTCCTAACTGCCCTAATCACTTGATTATCAATCGTGGCACATTCGTGCAAGCATAGGGAAGAAAACAAAAAAAACACACACACAAAAAAACGAGATCTTCGCGAAAGGGTGATTCGTCCAAATTGGGAGAAACTCGATTGCAAGATTCTCCAGTTTTTCATCATCAATTCTGTCTCATTCCATCGACATGACTCTCATTCATAAATAACGAATTATCTTTTTAGTTTGCTCTGTATACGATATTGTTTTGGGACATTCGCCCGAGTTTGTGACGAGAGTACGAAGAGACTCGGAGCTTCGGTCGTATCGGTTCCCGGACGGGCGAGTACTAACCAGCTAGAGCAAGGATTTTATGCCTCTTATATAGCACATGAGAGAAACAAATGATGGCGCAAGCGTGCATCATCCTGGCCGACGGTAACGGCGCGCAAGCGCTTTTCCCAGGACTACTTTCCACCTTGGCTTCTCTACATCCAACTCTACATATTTATATCTATGTATTTATACAGCTACGACCAAAACAAATGAAAAACGATGATTTTTTTCGACTGCTGCGAACGTTTGACCAATAGTCATTTTGGATGCTACGGATCTGGTTCGAAAGCTAACAAAATTAGCTACAAACTGGTTTTTTGATTTTGTTAAATCGGTTCGACTTCCAAAGCAGCGAATTTTTGAAGAAGTCGAAAAAATAAACGATTTTGTTCTACTCCTTTTGGAGCAAATTGTATTTATATATATATGCTGTCGCGGTTCCTCGCTTATGTGATACTACGTTCTCCGTGCCTTCATATGCAGGAGCAGCCCCTTCGTGTATATGACTTGTCACTAAGCTACGTAATATCCAACACACCCCTGCCTCCAGCGTTCGTCTCTCTCTCTTTCTCTCTGTGACTTACCACTTCGAAATACATTCACAAGAATGCAGCAACGGACTTCCTACAATCTTTATCTCGGGTCTCACAAATTTTTATTCAAATGTCAAAAATAGGTTTCGCTACATTATTAGGGCACTTTATCTTACAACAAATTAGACCTTAGACCAATTTTTTTAGTTCAAAACTTCTATTTTGCATTTTTTTTAAACTTTTTTCGTTTTATAGAGTTTTTATCATTGAATATTCACCGAATACAACTTTACCATACACCATTCTCTTCGTTATAAAAAAACGAAGAGAATAGTCTATATTTAAACGTCATTATCGCATAGGAGGAAAATTTTATGTGAACGAAAAGATTGAGATCGTTTTTGACGCCATTGTAGGGTTTACGTTTGGAAAAATGGATTGCAGGAGTTTAGGGTCAACATCGATAATAACTGCAACAAAATATAACAATGATTGATTGAAAAATTGAAGGAAAAAAGAACGAGGAAATAAATAATGGCTACAAAGAAATAATAGAAGGTAAATCCAGGTTGTGTCAACCTGTGAATACGACTAGGTTTCTATCATAGGGTCATTCTGACCTAGGCTACATTGAGATGCACGTTTCTTCTAAGCTTCAACCGCAGCCCTACCATTGAGTCATTTTGACCCAGGCTAAATTAACATATACGTTTTTTCTGAACCCCAACAGCAGCAGTTGAAGTACCATTCGCTCAGTAAGGAGTTGTTTTCTCGTTAACAGAAAAAAGATGTTGGAAAATACCAATCCTTCGAGAGTTACGAGCCCGCAAATTTCCCTGGGTCATAAAGATTCTGGTAGTAACGAGCGGAGCTTTAAAAATCTCAAAGAAACGTTATAAAAAACGTGTACGCGTTACATTGTAGAAAAAGATGGAGTTAAATTCAAACGAAACGAGTTCAAACTCACTGAGATACGAGTTGGATTTAGTTGGTTCGACAATAATGGCGAATTCTCTTGAATTATTTGAAAGGCTGTTGTATTTTGGGAATCAAAGCTTCTTCCACTCAATAACGTAATGGAGGTATTGAGTGCATCGGGTAAAAAAAATACCGAAGCGGAAAGTGTTGTTTTAACTCTCAGTCGATAAGCATGCAAACACGTTTTGTATGCTTATCCAACAAAAATATGGAGATAAGGGAGCAACCGAAGCTTTTTGATACATACAACACTTGTTTCGATTGACGCGAGCGAGCACTCGATTCGTTTTATCTTTCTCTCACTCCTCTCCATCTTTCTCCCACTCACTCCAACTGTATGGATGTCTAACCCGGTATGGAAAACCTGTTGCTGGAAAAGCTTTCACCAACCAACCATCCAAGTAATCAAGTCTCACATTTCAGACACTCGAGGCTTTTGAGATATATATATATATATATATATATATATATTAGGGTGATTAAAAAAAAATCGACTTTTTTTCTTTCTCAAAGTCGCAAATGATTGTGTTAATACTTCATGAAAAAGTAATTCTGCCAAAATGTGGGCCTTCTAAAAAAATTTTTAGAGGTCGCGCCAACATTTAAAATTTTTTTTTTTTTAATTTTAGTGAAAAATTATGATATAAAAATATCGATTTTTCGGTGTCGCAACAAAAATAGCTAGCACTCAGTACAGAGTTGATTCCCTCAAAATTTGAGCTTCCAAGAAAAAATTTTAGAGGTCGCCCCAGCAGCTTTTCTAAATTAATTTTTTTAATTTCTCGTAAACATCTTGATATAAAAAAATAATTCTCTTTGTATCGCAGGTTAATATGTTAGCATTTCATGAGAAAGTAATTCTCCCAAAATTTGAATCTTCTAAAAAAATGTTCTCCAATGACATTCAGATATTTTCTTTACAATTTCGGGTAAAAATCGAGATATTAAAAAGTAAATTTTTGTGTATCGAAGTTTATATGCTAGGATTTCATGAAAACCTAATTCTCCCAAATTTTCAGCCTAATAAAAAAATTATTAGAAACCACATCCAGCAATTACGATTTTTTTTTCTAAATTCGGCCAAACTCAACGTTAAAATTCTCACTTTTTTTCTCAAAGTCGTAAGTGATTATGTTAATACTTCATGAAAAAGTAATTCTGCCAAAATTTGGGCCTTCTAAAAGATTTTTTAGAGGTTGCGTTTTTTTAGAAAAAAAAATCATAATCGCTGGGTGTGGCCTCTAATAATTTTTTTATTAGGCTGAAAATTTGGGAGACTTACTTTTTCATGAAATCCTAGCATATAAACTTCGATACACAAAAATTTACTTTTCAATATCTCGATTTTTATCCGAAATTGTAAAAAAAATATCTGAATGTCATTGGAGGCATCTCTAAACATTTTTTTAGAAGATTCAAATTTTGGGAGAATTACTTTCCCATGAAAAGCTAACAGATTAACCTGCGATACAAAGAGAATTATTTTTTAACATCAAGATGTTTACGAGAAATTAGAAAAATAAATTTAGAAAAGCTGCTGGGGCGACCTCTAAAATTTTTTCTTGGAAGCTCAAATTTTGAGGGAATCAACTCTGTACTGAGTGCTAGCTATTTTTGTTGCGACACCGAAAAATCGATATTTTTATATCATAATTTTTCACTAAAATTGAAAAAAAAAAATTTTAAGTTGTTGGCGCGACCTCTAAAAATTTTTTTAGAAGGCCCACATTTTGGCAGAATTACTTTTTCATGAAGTATTAACACAATCATTTGCGACTTTGAGAAAGAAAAAAAAGTCGATTTTTTTTAATCACCCTAATTTATATATATATATATATATACATGCATTGGGGCAGGTTCTTTATAGATATTTTTTTTCGTATTCATCGTAGATCATGAGAAACAGCAACGGAGCTGAAAAGAACAGTGAAAGAATTCGCACTTCGGCAGCAGGCTGCAGTATGTGCATAACTAACGTTCTCTCTGTGAGAGAGCCAAAAATATATTCCAAATGAATCGAATGACAATTTAAGGCAGTATTCTACTTTACAACTTTGAAAAAAAAAATTTTTTTTTTTTACATTTTTCGAAAGTAAATATATTCAAGAATTTTAGCTCAAAATTTTAGAAAGATTCAATCAGTCTAACTATACTTTTTCACCTTTCGAACGCACCTACCTGAGGGCCCTATTCTGACCCGCCAAGCGCGCACTGTTCAGATAGCTGGTGCAAGAATAAGAAGGCCGAAGCAAACAACGCTTTAAAAAATTATAAACATCCTCCTGCTCTTGCTAGTGACGTACAAGAGGTGCTGAAGCCGATCTACGAAGATCTAACAAAAACGGAATTACTGGAGAGATGTTTGGGTGGAAACACTCAAAATAACAATGAGTGTTTCAACTCAACAGTTTGGGCTATGGCACCGAAGCATGTCTATAATGGCAAAAAAATCGTTAAAATTGCATGTCTCACTGCTGCCTGCATTTTTAATGAAGGATTCAGCCCAGTTTTGAAAATAATGGAAATTATGGGCGTGAAAATCGGCTAAACCGCCATGCAGTTCGCCAATATGTGCGACCAACGGCGCATCGTTCGAGAGAACCGCCGCTCGACTGAGGCTTCTAAGGAGAGCAGAACTCAAAAAAAGCAGGCTAAATTAGATGACAATACTCACCTGGAACAAGTTGAAGGCATATTATATGGCCCAGGCATCGCTGATTGAGCGTAAGATAATTTTTTCTACGATTTGTCACTTACAAAAACTTTAACGGGACAGACCTAGTTAGAATTTTCGAAAAATCGATTTTTTTTTATTTCATTTTCAAAAAGTAGAATCTCTTACGAACATTTTCCGCCCAGGTAAATGTAAATCGGACCATTATTCGCCGAAATACAAGACTTTGTAGCACGTCGTGTCTGAGCCATGCAAACCGTACTCAAAACTTTAAGTGCGTTTTTCTCGAAACCATGTTTTTGAAGTCGGTGATCACTGTAGCTCGAGAACGGCTTTACCGATCGGGTTGAAATTTATATCACTTCTTCTATACATGGTAGTCCTCCATATGAACGAAGGATTTTTTTTTTGGATAATTATTTTTATTTTTAATAGCAAAAAATGGAACTGATATTTTGGTCAAAAAAACACTTTTGACTTTTAACGGCCGCCATTTTGTGAAAAACGGAAATTTTTCAAAACCCTTCGTTCAACCGGAGCATTATATCATTAACTAAAAATCCCCTCCGTTTTTTTTGTTTCAGATGAGCCGTTGCAGCGTGAGCTTGATCACCGCAAACCGTGTTTTTTTTTGCAGCGTCCTCGGCAATTGACGGTCACCAGCTTATTTCGATATGTATTGCGTTGAAAAAATTGTAACATATACATTACATATGTATCTTTTAAACGGAAGAACTTTTGTTGTGAATTATTTTATCGTTTGACCAAAAAAAAATCGGAAAAAAGGCCTTTTTTTTGACGTTCCAACTAGGTCTGTCCCGTTAAACGCGTTTTTCTCGAAACAACGTTTTCAAGTATCGTGGTCGTGAAAACACAAAAACTATTGAACCGATCCTTATGAAATTTTGAACACATATTCTACATGTTTGTATCAACCGACCTAACTACAATCAACTTAAAATTTTAATTCTAACTATATTTTTATTGCAAAAAAAGACGCAATTTTTTTTTTCTTTCGTATTTTAGCCGCCATTTTGTTGATTTTGCACATACATAAAATATTCTAGTTAAATCGGTTCCTGGAGTCATACTGAACATAAAACTATCTGATTTTTTTGTTTCAGACCATCCGTCGACAAGATTTTACGACCGCGGCAACGTTACCTACTTTTTGAGGTGTTGGCTTTAACCATACTTTACATGTATAAAAAATGTATAAAATAAATATAAAAAATTTTTTTTATGTACTTCAAGAGTGTATTTATTAAGCATTTCAAACCCTATATCCATATC
The DNA here is from genome assembly GCA_963989365.1 of Rhimphoctona megacephalus. NCBI lineage: Eukaryota > Metazoa > Arthropoda > Insecta > Hymenoptera > Ichneumonidae > Rhimphoctona > Rhimphoctona megacephalus. The sequence goes on along the minus strand of OZ022422.1, from coordinate 5,655,766 downwards.
TTCAATAGTATTCTCAGAAACAATTCACAAAAATAGCGTTTTTTTATAAAGTTGTAAAGTAGAATACTGCCTTAATGTAATTTTACGTAAAATATTTATTTGATTAACTCTGGACCTTTACAATTTATTTTTTTGAACGTAAACCCTACAACGGAGTCGAAAACGACCCCAATCTTCTCTTTAGCATAAAACGTTCCTCGTATGCGATAATGAGGTGTAATTATACACTAATCTCTTCGTTTTTTGGTAATGAAGAGAATACTGCATGATAAAGTTGCATTTGGTGAATATTTAATGATGACAATTCTATAAAACAAATTAAAGTTTCGAAAAAATGCAAAGAAGTTTTTTATGTTTACGTTTTTACATTTTTTAAGTTTATAATTTGTCGTTTTCGTTGTAGGGCTTTAGGGTTAATAACGAACAGAACGATGTGCGAGAAATGATAAAATCGTAGTTGGTGATTATTTAATGATGAAAACTGTATAAAACGAAAAAATGTTTCGAAAAGATGCACAAAAGAAGTTTTATTATTAAAAAAAAAAATTGGGGTCGTATTTGGACCCCGTTGTAGGGGTCCACAGTTAAGGAGTTTCGGTGCATCGTGGTTAAGAGATATTAAAAAATATTTCGTAATCATTGCTTTTTAATGCTCGCACATCCTGTATTTGTTTTTTTCTTCTACAAGCTGCTTGAAAAATAACCTTCGTTCGAGTTTCAATTTATGCATCAGTTGCTCTTCAGAATCGTTTCGTCATCACGATAATAAAGTCATTAATAAAACGCTCAAGTGGCAAATATATGCGAACGAGATTGTAAGAATTATAAAAATAAAAAGAAAAAACGACCTGTAAATCATCTTTTGTGTGGTTCGTACAAAACTGAAGCCACGAACTCTTGCCCTCACGATGAGATTTTTATAAAGCCTCAAATCAAAGTCTTTTCTAATTAACCCGAGGAGCAATGCCTCAAGGAGGTAGTCGCGAAGTTGGGGATTGCGATCTATTCGAATTGCCATCGGATATCAAATGAGAGAGGGTTATATAATTATTGGAAGAACTGAAAAAAATTTTAAAGCGAAGAAAAAAAATAAAAAGTTCGAATTGAATATTGTCATGTTTTTTTTAAATTTAAATAATTTCAATTTACTACCATTGGGTCATTTTGACCCAGGCCAAAACCGTTATTTTCGACAAAATTGAGGCCCACTTTTTTATAACTTGGACCGCACTGGAACGAACCATTTCTCGACATTGGGCCCTGTGACATTCGCTTAGTCGGAACTTTTTCTATTTTTGGAAAAAAAAATATGCCGAAAAATACCAATTCTTTAAAGAGTTATGGGCACGCAAACTTGCTTGGGTCATAAAGACCCATTGTAGTTACCTAGGGTTAAGAAATGTGGGAGTATTCGTAATATGGAAGATATTTGGCACTAGGGCTAGGCGATCTAATTATATTAGCACGGCTGTCCTACACACAAAGAGATATATGAGTAATATAAGAGAATAAAAGAGTCCGAAAAAAAAGAGGGCCGGAACAACAGAAAAGAGTGAACGACATTCCATTATCGCGCTTACGATTACTTTCTCATCCCTACGACTACCCACGACAGTGCGAGATTCGTGTAACGCGCAAGAGAGCCTAAGGTTTCATCAAAACACACGGGAACGAAAAACCTCGGTGACAGCTGGCAAGTATGCAAGATACAACAAAAAACAACCAGGCGCGTGTGGGGTTACTAATGGCACGTATATTTGTAACAACACGATAAGGATTTGACGTAACGCAGACTTTTTTTTCATAAATCTAATATATGAACGAGGAAATTCCAACGTTTCTAAAATTTCCTTCAAATTATATACTAGGGTGACGTTTTTCGTAAATAATTACAAGAAAAAATAACAAAGTACGATTTATAAACTTTTTAAAATGACGCACTGAAAATGTTTATAATCGACAATAAATACGAGGTTAATCGATGATAAAAATTTCGAAGCATTTTGCCATTCAGTTTGATAGTAATTAATTTGTGAACATCGGACCGTTGACCGTCACTGATCCTTGCTGACATAAGAAAGTGTGAAGAAACATCAATTCCACGAATTTTTCTTTTCGTTATTTTCGAGCTTTCGGTATAAAACTTGTTGTTTGATTTCGCATATATTTTATTATAAGCATTTAAGTTGATTAAAGTTTTCATCGAAAATCGATTAAAAAGATACAAATTCGTCGAGAAAACTTTATGTCACTGATTATTTATAGAAAAATGTCGAAATAAGATTCGTAAACGAACGTAAATCTCTCGAAATAACGAAAACTGTAGATTGCCGGTAATTTCAAATCTGTACAGTACTGTCAAACGTCATATTATGTTACAAAAAAGGGGAAAAAATTTATTAAAACGTAAAAATATTTGACAAAATTATTATATTATTCTGCGAATTAGTCTATTATTTTAAAAAAGCATTAATAAAACACGAGCATGCTAAAAAAAATGTAAAGCTTTTCTTAAGGAGGTTGGATCGCGACGATACAATGTTGCCATGCTAAACTATGTTAAAAACATTAAAAATTTCAAAATGATAAGAATTTAATAAAATTTGGTAAATGTATTCTTTAAAAATATATATAACAATACAATTTTTTTTAGATTTTTCTACCACATAGTTCTCGAGTAATTGAACACTAAAGTTCACGCGTATAAGCATAGAGTTTACATATATGCAATTATACATCTCGTGCATAAGAACTTCGATTCAACGCTCAATTATTCGATAACCATGTGGTAAAAAATTTTGAAAAAAATTGTGTTTGTATACTTGGAGCCAAAGAATGTTATCACCAAATTTTATCAAATTCTGATTATTTTGATTTTGTAATCCAACCTCCTTAAAGATTCGACCATTTGTTTCCTTCTTGTATTTTTCTAACAAAAGACATTCTACAAAAAATGTACGAAGAGAGTTGAGAACTCTAAAGAACAGAGAGGCAATCGTAACGATTTCTTTCATTTTTATTTTTTACGTAAATTTACCTTGGCGTTATTATCGCCGTTGCGTCATTGGTCGCCTGGAGGCAGAAAACTTCGTATCACACAATCGCCCCGGGAGCGCAAGATGCAACTGAAGGAAACAATTTATTTTTCAATTTCATCGTAACAAAAAACGCGGAACTATGCAACACCAACGTCTTGTCCAATAGGAGCTTTTATAGCTATATGTACGTATATATGAATGCCGTTACACCTCGGGCCACCGTTGTTTACTGGCGCCACTGTGCGGTACGCATTACACGAGTTCTCACGCACTAAAAGTACAACGAGCTACTGGTATACATACACAAAAGTATACACAAAAAAACAACAATCGCTGAAACTTTTCAGAAACGAGAAAGAACAAAGAGAGAACACAACGAATGAGAAAACAATGACAAGAGAACAAAAAATTCACCACTCATGCATTGTCACAACTTTCGTCGTTATTAATTCGCCTTTGTTTTTTTTCATGCTCTACGGGAATTTTTCTCTTGTTTTTCAGACACTAGTCTTTGATTGCCACGTTCAACTTAAACTCATTTTTCCATCGTTATCGCTTTTTAATCGTTTTCTATTGTTCATCCCTCCTCGTAATTACGATGTAATCATTTTTTTCTACTTTTTCGTTTTTTTTGTTAGACTTTTATCTCACGGAATATCATTTTTTTCACTTATTTCGGATTCTGACACGTATGGGCTAATGAAAATAAAAATATATGATTTTTTGGGAAATTCAAGGAAGTCAAACTTTTCACGCAAATAATTAGACGATGATATCTCAATCTCAATCGGAAATTCTTGTCAGTTGAAAGTACGAAAGAAGAACTGAGAATTTTAAACTACCTTTAAATAGCACGTGTAGCGCCCACGTAGCGCCATTCCCGCGACCCCCGTGGCCATTTGTTCGAACTGTCAACAACAGCTGATCATTCAGTGGCGAGCTCTCGCGACGATGCTCTCTACTGCTTTTTTATCCGGTTGCAGAATCGCGTTTCGAGTTTGAAATTGTATTTTAACTCGCGAATAATTGAACGTCGTTGAAAATTGATTGGATTAATGCTCGTGCCATGAAGTGCATACGGAAAGAAAAGCGAAAAAATCTGAAATATATAGAACAGTATAGTACGACTGTTATTGTGCTCGGGTAGAAAATTCACGCGTGTATTGTTGAATTGCAGTTAACCTCGAATTTTCAAGGCGTTCGCCGCACGATCAAGAACAGTTTTTAATAAAATAATTTATTTATTTATATTATTATTATTATTAATTTTGGTGTTTATTGGAACGAATTAATTTAACGATTTTATCAAACTATGGCTCTTTACGATAATCAACATTGGCTGCTCTCCCACATCAGGGACAGCTTCATTTCCACTGATGACACAGGTTTGTAAATCTGCAAAACAAAACATCAATAAATAATGTTTTGACGAAAACAAAAGATATATTGTTGTGTTGAAAATTAATGCTCAAACGTTCTTGGGGCAGAGCAGCTTTTTCACAATTTTACATTAATTTATGAAGGTTTAGAAAACACTGTACATTAATCCAATCATATTTGATCGGAGGAATTTGAAAAAATTTAAGGGATGTGTGAAATGGTAATGCTGGGCGAGGATATTCCGAAGCAACTAAAATCGAATGGACTAAAATGTTATCCAGGAATGGAGGAGAGCGACGATGAAGATTTGGATGCAATGTCAGAGTCCTATGACATTCAAATGGGTACCAACATATGAAAGTATTCAAAAGAATTTACTCTGATCATTCTAACGGCTAATTTCATTGATTTTGAGGATTTGTTGATAACAGATATGGAATTTGGTCACCGAGCACGTTCCAACACTGCTCAAAGGCTGGAGAAAATGGATCTTGAGAGAAAAAAATCAGCTAAGGTCAAACATATCAAGTGGGATCAAAATCCAGGAAATATCTCGCTGGAGGAACAATCTGAGCTGTTTAAACGAAAAGATTTCAGGAAAATTGATGCCAAAACCTTAAAAAGACATTCTCTTTTATCAGAACAATTGGAAAAATCTCCTCTTCTGCTTCGTAACACATTTATGGAGTACGCAAGATTCGATGGCAATGTACGTAATTTCTTGTCATTTAAATTTAAATCAAATTCAATTTTTTCAAATTTGTATTAGCTTTTGGGTTATTCCATACAAAAAACCGGCATTCGTGGCTGTTGACTTATTTTCAATAATTTAAAGAGCTTCTAAATAATTTGCAACAACTGACGAAATAATGAAAATTGTGTTATTATACTTGATAAATTACATTTTTATTGAAAAATTCATGTAATATTAATAATTACATATTTTTACATATATTCTAGGCTCAGATTGGAGTACCAGTCCGAAAATACCGAATATTCATGTGCATGTTGCCGAAAGAAGAAAGATCGTATCCTCTTCAAGTTGTCGTTCTAGCAACAACCAAAGTCCAGGAATTTATTGGCCTGATTTGTCACAAATACGCGAGTGAATATCCGGATCATCCTCTAAAGTAATATTTCAAATAAAAGATCGTCATATTCTACTTTACGAAATATTTTCAAATATAATTTCTCATTAATTGGTTTTATTAAATCGCAGAGAAGATATCTCGAAATATGGTTTGTACTTGACGGAAGACGACGGTGAAGTAGACTGGGATTTTCCATGTTTGGATCCTCGGGAAACGATCGCTAAATTCGAATTCACGACTCTCGGTCTCGTCGAAATGAAAGAAAGCGATCGTGCCAGACACGACACCGTTGGACCAATCGCGAAAATCGACGAAGAGCCTCCTCACGATAATGACAAAGAGCAACAAGAAATAGCCGAAGATCTTGCGAGAATGGAGGGTCACACAACAGCCATGGAGGCTCCTCTCTATCAATTGTATAGGTTTGTACAATTGTTATTCAAATTTAGATTTAACCCTAGAACTCATATCCCATTTTTTTTTATCTTCTAACGCATGACCAGGAACGTTTTCGACCCTATGCTATTTTTGGCCGTAAAATCGGTTTACAGAGATAGACTCGGCACCATATGAATCTCTTCGTTTTTTTATAATCGATAAAATGATATGCGATAAATTTAATTTCATGGAAGACGATTTGACGAAAAACTCATTAAAAAACTGAAGGATTCAGAAAGTCGATAAAAAGCTCATTTTTTCGACTTTCATCCGGGGTCGAAATCGACCCCGCCTCTGAGTTCTAGGGTTGATCCAAAAATAAAGGTTTCCAAAATGAAAAACTTTCACAAGTTTTATAAATTTCGCTACTCGAATGAAATTCACAACAAAAAAAGACGAAAAAATTGAACAGCGGCTCCGGAATTCTTATGAATTTTTTCTTTTTGCACATAAATATGTCCATAATCGCAAGTTTATGCACATAATCGTCCGATAAAATAAAATGCGTCATTCGATTTTTTATTTTGGACTCGTATAGGGTATATATTATCAACAAAGTGAGAGCAAAGACTGAAATCCACCTGGGAATATCGGGTGAAAAAATAGAAATAGACCCGGTGATAACGGGTAAAGGAGCTGGTAGATTTTGGAATCGTCAGAGGGCTATAAGTTATCGCATGGACAATATCGCATGGTGCGAAATGATTGAGAACAAAGGATCGAAGACGATTTTCACTCTCGTTTATATGGCTCATCCGTCAGCCCCGACACTGGACAGTAACGTGTGTAAGTTTACAATTACATTTTCCTCAAACATATTCGTAAAAATTTAAAAAAATCGAGATTGCGTCATTTTACCGTAACAAAATTTTTTTTTGTCGATTTCTTCATTTCCTGAACTGTTTGCGATTTTCTTAGCAAATAAAGCTTTTCAAACGTTAAAAATGTTAAAAAATTACATTGCAAACTTCAATATAAGAAAAAAAACTAAGAAATTGCATTTTCCAAACAGCTTCGTCGAGTCATTCGCACGCTCTTCATCAATCAGCATCATTCAAAAATCATGACTTTGAGGCGGATTACGCAACGGCCGATGAGATAGTCCGAAAAATAAATCACATTCTCGAGCTTCGTAGCAGCAACTCGCGTAAAGAATTTCTCGCTCACAGAGAGCGCAAGGCAGCAAGACGAAAGAGTTTTCATCTTCACAGATGACGCGCAACGCGTTTTTACCAAACATTCGTCACTTTCACGTATGAAGAATTTGCAGAATCGATTAAAAAATATTATTGTCTCAGAATTATTTAAGTTAACACACACACACACACATACAATGTGTATATGTTTATGTATAATATAAAACTCATATTTCACTTGTCAGTTTGGTGTACACGTTATTATCTAGCTATATATACACGAATATATAATTTATCTATGCATCTTCGATGTGACGATTTTACACTAGTTAAAAAAATTTGTTTTTAGCGTCTCGTGAGCAAATATTTTGTTTGTTAAATTGACACATTGACGATGCTATCTACATTGTTCGTGAATTGAAATATTGTTCATATGTTACTTGAAAAGGCATTTTTCAAGCTTTACGTCTACTTCGCGTGTCACTTCTATTATTTTTTTCTCTGCTGTAGTAATTTTTTTTTCTATCACACTAGCTAATCGATTGTTCAGTGTTTTTGCCTCCTTTATGAGAGTCCCTACTTCGATAGCTCGTTCTCCAAGCTTGTGTATCTTTTTAGCAATGTCCTTGAATGCTGGACGACCCAGTACAAATGATCTCTCCGCTTCTGTTAGCACATCCAAATTGTAAACGGCGCCTTGTTTTTTTACAAGCGCACTTTCCTTTTGGAGATTTCGTCTTCTTGATTTCTGTTTGTGCAGAGTTTCTCTCCAAGATTTACGCTCCGATTTCAACCTCTGGATGTATGCTGGAAGATCGAAGCTTTCTTTCTCGCTGTTGATCGCATTTTTGTTGCTGCTGTCATCCTCATTTTCATCCTTCGTAATGTCGTTATCTAAAATAGAAATTATCAGTCAGTTCGGCAGTTTTTTTTAATTTTTAGTTTTACAAGCTGCACTAATTAATTAATTCAGTAATGCTTAATTAGATGTACATTTTTTGTATTTTTACAGTTTCCAAATGTAGAACATGTCAAGGGTGTCCAATTTGAATGTTGAATTTTAGTTCTCAAATTCCCTAATACGCTGAGGCAGCAAGTTCTGATCGTCTTTTTAGAAATTACTGCAGTCTTGCTAATGCAAATTCTCTTGATTTTTTCTTTCACTCAGTTTTTTGTTTTCAATAAACTTCGAAACAATTGTCTTGTGAATTGCTATTTTTTATCGAATAGTCCGCCATTTCGTTAAAAGTTGATCATTTTAATTTCAAACCACAAAAAGCCTTCATTGCTTTACTCCAATGGTTTTGACAAAAAAAAATTGTTCAGTATTATTTTTTATATTTCTAGATGCACATATCACATTAAGATCTAAACGTTTCTACAGAATATTTCGAAAAAAAATAAAGTTTGCTGTAAATGAGTATTAACAACTAATGTTATTGCTACCATAACCTCTGCAATAACGTACACAACCTTGGAATCGGCGGTTGACTTGAAAAACTAATGATCTCCGTTTGTAAGTTTTCTTCGTTGATTCGACGATGCTTGCGTCCATCGCACTTTCATGATCACTCATTTTATTTATTATAATAATAAAATAGTCCGGTAATTATAGTTTATCACAAAAATATGTTTACAAACAATATGAAGCTTAACATATTTAGCGGTAATTCAAAAAATTGAGCGTTGTTTTTTAGTTCTGATATATGCTGCGATGGCTGCGCGGCGCTGCGCACTGGCGTGGGTTTTCGCGGCGAATCAGAGAACCAGGGAGACTAGAGAGAAGGAGTGAACACAGCATAAGCCAATTTGTAGTTACAGCGTGCCCAAAACACGTTTATGCTATAGTTTCTGGTTTTGCCACTGCAGCGCTCGTAACCGAAAGTACTAATGCATATAGTAATAATAATCCTCAGCGACGTTAAAATGACCTTGTACTTTGCGATCGCAGCGCCTCACATTTTCTACCAATTTTTGAGAACACTTCTTAAGTACGGTGTGTTCACTCCTTCTCTCTAGTCTCCTTGCAGAGAACTGTCATTCTAAAATAGCAGCTGATGATATATATACACTGCACACACGTAGTACGAGATGATTCATGAATCCGCTATTCATTAATGATTTATAATTAAAATAAATAAGCAGTGACAATAAAAAATAAAAATGAAACCAACTCCGGTCGCCGACGAAATGTTTCCGGAAGGTGCCGGTCCGTACATGGATCTCGAAGAGGTAATTTTTCCCAACAAATCAAAACAATGCTGAACAAATATTTGATTATACGTTATTTATTTTTTTGTTTTTCTTCCGAACACAAGTATTTCAGTAATTATTGTTTTTTAAGGCGGGTGGTTCCAGCAGTTTGTTGATGGATTTAGCAGCCAATGAAAAAGCAGTTCACGCTGATTTTTTTAACGGTGAGAAAATAATGATTGAAAAATGCAACATTGATAACCTAACAAATTCACTATTCGTCAATTTCCCTCTGAATTACAGATTTCGATGATTTGTACGATGACAACGACTTGGAATAGAATTATTCAATTATTTGGTTAACATAAGAAATTTTGCCAATTTTCCGAACAACATGAACTGCTCAAAATTATTTTTTGGCTCGAAAGAAAATTCAACTACAAAAAAACCTACAATCTCCCCTTTGTAATATGTGTAACGTTAATGTTGACTATGGTTAAATAAACAATAATGAATTTTTATTTTGAATAATTTTATTTCTTAGTTTTGTATTTTTAAACCAATCGAACGGTAGTACGAATAAAAATGTATTGAAACAGACATGAAATAAAGTAGTGTTTAGACACAAAAAATGTATTAAAAAAAGTTTTTAACCTGTTTGAGTTTTTTTTTATAACAGAAAAATTACCTATGTACTATTTTAGTAATGAAAACGGTAACGCCAAATTTCTACAAAATTCTTGTCAAAAGTTCATTCTGCAATTTTTGATAATCCGCTAAATATACAGAAGTAAAGCTGCTTCTAAAAAAAGTCTTAGAAATTTTAAAAAATATTTGGCTATTTTTTTTGTCAGCTTCTTTTGTCATTAGAAGCATACATTTTTTTGCAGAGATAAAAGAGGAAGTGCAGATATGGATAAATAAAAACAGAACTTTATTAGTATGTATTACAATTTATTTATACGTTCCAGATCGAACCAGTGAATCACATCTGTGTTCGTAATATTGTGTTGTTTCTGTTTTTTTCACGACAGAATATAATTATCATTATAAACGTGCCATAAGAAAATGAGTAGTAGTTATATTTTTTGTCGTTTTTTTCGTTTGTAGTTGTTTTTTTTTATACATGTACTGTAAGGTAATAATAGTAAGATTATAATTTATAATACATACATACTAGGCGTACAAACCTGTGTGAGACGATGCACGATTAAAATAGCACCGAGTTTCAGTCACTCTACACGTCTGTCGGATAAGTTTCGTTTTTTCCTTTCTTCGTATTTGTTTTTTTTGTATTTTTATTTGTTATTCCTTATTGTTTCATCGCGACGAGCCTCCCGATTTAACGAGGGCTTTTCTCGTTTCTTTAATTTCTATTCTCATCGAATCACTCATAATTAATCGAAGGAAAAAAATATATATAATAATAATAATAATAATAATTCACTCGATATGCCAAGTGCCGGATGGGGCTTAACAGATAATAAAGGCAGAACAGAAATCTTTTGTGTTTATGCGCGTTTGTTTGTTTGTTTTTCAACCCGTTGGCCCCAGTCGATACATTAAATCCACTTTCTCGATCCTCCTCAGGACACTAGTCGCATTAACGCTCGCCTAATTCTCTCATAACGTTTTCTACGGCTCCTCGTATCTAATTTATAAAAATTCTCAACGTCCAATATCGCGCGAAAGCACGATCATCGCGTTTATTTTTTTTTTTAATTTTTTTCTTAATTTACTTGCTTTTAACAATGATATCCTGAAACAAAACTCATTTATAAATTGTAACGCGCGACTTTTCGTCTCCCTCTCTCTCGAACGAACGAATAAAAGAAATTTAGATCGTATCGAGAACTGCAAAACTAGGACAGAAAAAAATATATATGTATATATATGTATATGTCATATCTCGGGAATCGTCTAGACACCGGACGAGATATCGCGGTGAAAACTCGATTTTTTGTTTTTTGCTTTCTCTCTCTTTCTCTTTCGTTTCGTAAATTCGTGTCTTGTTGCGTGATTAATTTGGATTTTTGAAAATAGCGAGCGAACCCTGAGCCAAGCTCCTCTCCTTATTTCGAATTCCACTCTCTTTCTCTCTCTCGTTCACTCTTTCTCACTCACTCAAACTCTCGCTCAGCTCTCTCTCTCTCTCTCGTTTCCATCTTATGCTTTGCTCTCTCGCCCTTTCTCTCTGTTCGTACTTCCTCAAGCCACAGGGTCGATTAATCGTGCTAGTTGACCTCCAGATCGCTATCGCCCTGTTCATCCTGCTCACTCTCCTCCTCCTCGTCATCCTCCTCCGAGAAATATTGCGAAGGAGGTGATAAAGGATCCTCCGACAACGAGGTACGCGAGGATGATGGCGGCCGCGAGTTCGAACCTTCCAACTTTATTCCCAGCTCGTCGATCGATGTGCTTGGTCCAGGAATCGTCGCCGGGATGAATTTCGCCAAATCACCCGACGCTAATTCTGTTAATAACAAAAATTGTTTTTAATCACAAAAAACAATGTTGAATCTTAAAATATCAAAAAACGAAGAATATTTCAAGAAACAAGTGTATAAATTTTAGCTCCACTCAAATGTCATATTTCAAATCGTAAAATTAATGTTTTTTTCAAATCCTTTAAGTTAGAATTAACATTTACACGTTAACAAACAATGAATTGACTTACGCTCGACGTATTTCTCCAAAGATTTCGGTACCATAGATTTGGCCTTTTGCAAATCCTCGTCGGTACATTCGCCTTTTTCCAGACCTGCAAATTTTCATTATGAACAGTTTAGCAGTCATTTTTTTTTACTTTTCAATATTTTTTATTATTAAATTTGATTTTTTTGTTTTGAAAATCTCACCAAAAGCCAATCCCATTCGTTTCAGAACTTCAATATCGTCATGGATCTCAAACTTGTCGTTAAAGTTAAACAGGTACTCGGTTCTAAAAATAAATTGCAATATTAAAAAGAAAAAAAAAGAAAATTCGAGTATTTAATGTTGGTTGAAAACTGCAATATTTAACGTACTTGTCGTTTGAAATGCTGCAGTCTATTACTGTCTTTTTGCTGGTATTGACTATAAGAAAGGGTAACTGTATGGCAGAGTTCGGTTTTGGCGGTCCTCGAAGGCTCTCGTTAAAGCAATTGCGCTCAACCAAATTCTTGAATGAGATGTGTTGCAGTATAAGTTGATGGAGTTGTTGTGTTTTCGCCTTGATTCTTTCGATCTTTTTCATTTTGTCTTTCTCAAGAACTGAGCATTCCTGCAGTGAATTTATTGGCAATCCCAACCACCGAATTTCCTTTTTCTCTTTCGATATTATGTCCATTGCCATTAATACGTTGAGAGCATCGTAAACTCGTCTTCTTATGTTCTTTTGATCGTATTGCTAAAATTCGAGGTAAGAACAAAAATCGCACAGTTATTTATATTCATTCAAAATGATTTTTCGATTCTCGATCAATTTGTTCAATTAAAAATGACTGACCTGATCGGTCAGGGAGTTTATGTGCGAGGGGTCACTGAATTCTGCGACAAGCTCATCCGCTACTTCGTTGTAAGAAGTTGTACCTTTGTTCTTAACTTTTTCACAAACTTTCATAGAAAAGTGTCGTAAGCCTTTGCCCACTTTTTCCGTTTTTCTCCGTTTGCTGTAATGAAATATAAAAAATTTCGGCTGTTGACTAAAAATTGACGATCGAAAATTTGTGGGGCTCTTTTTTTGCAAAAATTTATTACTGTTTCATTCGCATTCTCTTTTTCTATTATTATTATTTCATTCCTTGGGAACAAATGGTTTTGTGCTCATTTTTGGATATTGAAATAAATGAATAAATATTTACTCAGGCACAAAATCGCCGCTTTCTGGATCCTGACGTTTTCTAGTACCGCTGTGATCCAGTATCGGACTTATGAAAGTTTTACCAGAAGAATCTTTCATTATTTGTTGGCTGGCGGTCTGTTGTTGTTGTTGTTGCTGTTGTTGCGAAACGATCGCCTGTTTTATGTTGCTCTGCAGAAAAAAGTTAGTCAGAAAAAAATTTATAAAAAATAAATAATTCCATATGCGAGTTTTAGGATGATATAATTTTACCATTTGAGCGGACGTGAGTTGTATGGTTTTTGTAACCATGGGTTCGCTGGTTTTTACTGCAGACACTTTAGCGTTCTGCAGTGGTATTGTTACAAGCCCTAAACAACAATATTGTATTAAAAATAATGGAGCAAAAATTATTCGTAATTCAGTTTTTCAGCATTATTTTATAATGCATTAGAATTTCTGATTTTCATGTCCACAATTCTCATTTTTTTTAATATTTAAATTAAAAGATTCTTATAGGCTTCATTTTTAATAGAAATTTTTTTCAGAATTTTCTGATAATGATTTTAACATTCGTTTATTTATAATTATGAAATTGATAAAAAAAATGAAAAATATTGTTATATAAATAATTTATGCAGATATTCAATTTATATCAATTGGATTTGTTAAACATTTATAGTTTATTTATATTTAAATTATATAATTTATGAAATAAGCAAATCCGATTGTATTGTAAATAATTTATATGAATTTTTCGTTCATAACGTTTGAATTTGTTTAAACATTCAAAATTTATTCTACAATATCTAAAACTTACTTTGACCAGGGGTCGAGGGATTTTGTAAACTGATTGTTCTGAGGACTTGTTGTCCGGATGATAAAACCTGTAGAAAAATTGATGAAACAAAAAAAAACAGAATTATTGTACTGGGAAGAACATTAAAACAGCTCTTTTGTCTTTAGCTGTTATTTTTGTTTACCTGGGATTCTTGACCAGGTGTTTTGAAAACTTTGAGACCTGAGGCATTTGTAGTTCCTACAATGTTACTCAAAGTTTTATTGGGGGTACTCTGCACCACCTTGATAACCTGCGGATGCCCTACAAAAATCATTGAGACTTTTTTTACAAAAATACGCTCAAAGCATTTTGACCCAATGGCCGAAGAATAAAGTATCGAGAAATTATAAAAAAAACTAATTTGGAGGATTTATTAAAGTTGAAACAGCGCAGAGTGCTAGTGAAGTGAAACTTGCTCAACGCAATACAAAAGTACTCACTTAGTGGATGAAAAAATAGTTTGTAACAAAATAAAAAATTTTATGTTCAATGGGAATTTTCAATTATGCATTTTTTCCAAAATCTACACTTATCCTTACGATCTGAATGGAGTTTATTAAGGTTTGAAAAAATCTGAGCACGTTTTTTATCGCTAAAACGCCACCGTATATTTCGGAGATCGCGTACGTTGACGAATTTCGCAATTTGAGTGAGGGAGCTTGAGGAAAAATGAGGGCATAATACAAAGTGAAATTTCGGCTAAAATCGGGCGATTTGAAAAGATAATTAAAATTTTTTCGTATAGCGGGAGAAGGATTAGTAGATGAGAAATAGGCCTCTCGCATACACGCTGTCGATTGTTGGCGGTTGAGTTGTCTCGACTTACCATGAGCGTCGTGTATCAAAAAATTCATTGTTTTATTTTGTTGTGTCATCACTGATTATAATAGTACGTCGTAGGGTGAAAAATTCAATCATATAACGACGTTGTAAAGAGGAAAAAATAAAAAGATCATAGGTGCAGCCGCTCGTCCGGGCTCAACGTATCACCAAAATGGCGACTTTGTTCAGTCACCATTTGCGAATGAAATATCGAATATTAAACGACGTACGAATAAACAAGATAACGCTTTATATGAAAATACAACGACAACACTATCCCGTTAAACTTGCCATATTTTAACAAATATATCCCGAGTTCCGAATAGGGCAATTGAAAAATTCAGGCTTTTGCGTGCAAATAGAGCAGAGATGAGCTTGGCGGCAGGACAAAGCTAAACAGCTGATTGGTCATTCGGTTGCGATCAGTTTTCCTCCAACGTTTGTTGTTCAAATATCCCCAAATTATATTCTAGTAATTATTTCGTAAACTAGGGAATTTTCGCGCCGTTAACACGAAGAAAAATTTATTACTAGATTGCATAGGGAATTTTCGCTCTTTTGCTCAGTTTTCCCGCGCTTTTGGCGGGAAAGAGTTCAAATGAGGCACCGATCGTAGAAACCAGAGAAGCTTCCACTTTTGCAAAATCTTTCGTACTCATCGTTTCTCAAGTCACAATTGCATTTGATCAATCATTTATAATTTCTCGAAAAAAATCACTCCATCCAGAGATAGTGTTGCAATTAAAGTCCGAATTTGAAAATTTTTTTTTCAGATTTTTCGAAATAAAAGATGGTTTTTCCCCACTATTAGTTTCCTCTTACAAATAAACGAGATTTAGTTTAGATTTACTATTTGATAACTTGATCGATCAATCTTTTTTTTTTCTTACGCAAACCATTGAAAGAGTGAATTTTTGAATTCAGTTTTTCTATACGAATTGTTATGAATTGCACTTTTTTCAGGTTTTCTTTTCATTCAGCATTTATATCTATATCTACCGCCATTGTTTATGTCAAAAATGTCACACAAATATATTTCAAGATTAATCACATACCCATAAATCCCCGGCGAATCCTCAATCCTGCGTCCTGACACAGTTTTTTCCGAACGATCGCGATTGCGAACTGCGCGTGCTGTTGGTGAACAGCTGATTTGACCAATTTCTCATATCAATCTATTTTGTGGCGCATATTATCGCCTAGGTTTTTTGCGGGACTCTCAAGACTGATCGCGTCGTGTCGACAGTCGGCGTTTGGTTTTGCTCGTTCGTGTATGTATCCCCGCGTTTGTGGCGAGCGGTGGTCGGAGGGTCGGAGGTTATAACACCGGTAATTTCAGGCCAAAATGGACGATATAACACTACGGGCATCTGATCGTGTTTTAGAAGTGATATTCTCCTATCTTGATCTTCACACCCTGAGAAACTGTTCGTTAGTTTGTAAAAAGTGGTACAGATTTTTGAACGACGAGAACAACGATGTTTGGCGTATGCATTGTATTAGGAAACTCGCGCAGGAAGCTCTCAGCTCCGATCTTTTGTCATCCGTACCTACTTACAAAGAAAAATTAAGGGCTTTCTATCACGCCTGGAATCCCAACGATTGTTCACGCAATATTTACATCAAACCCAATGGCTTTACTCTTCACAGGTTAGACCAGCTGTTTATACTTTTGACACATTTTTTCTTTATACAAGATTTCCAAACAAAATCGTTCCACTTTGCTGTTACCACAGGATGAAAAAATCACTTTTTATTTCGTGCTCCACTTTTTGCTTTTCATTCAACTTCGTTTTAGTTAATTCCTGCAATAAAAATTAATTAAGCATTTTTGAAAAATGTTCATGACACTTGAATATTCATGATTTTTTTTGTACTTTCTGTCACTAGAGTTTATCATACAAAAATAAGTGTTAAAACAACTCCGAGTTTGGCATAAACAAATTTTTAGATGGTTTTAGAGCTTTTCAAAAAAATATTTATTATTTTACTTCTGCAATAATAATTCTTCGGGTCTTTTGTTACTTTTTCAGAAATACTACAATATTAAAGAATTTATCACAATGGTTAACTTAAAAAAAATAAGTGTTTCGCTTGTTCTACATTTATCATAAACATGAATTTGAAAAGAAAGGTTTATAACATTTTTTAGAAATTACTCATTTGTATTTGGTTTTTTTTTTTTTTAAATTCTGGAATAGCAATCAATCAGTTTGTAATTGTTTTGAACACTCCGGTTGACCATAAAAGAAGCAATCGTTCCAAGTTTATTGTAAACAAATTTTCAGATTAACTTTCAGAGTTTTTCCTTTTCAAATTATCCATTCAACATACTAAATGGTGGTTTTGAATTTACAATTTTCCAAAACAGTTTAGGCTTCAAATTTTGTTGAAATACAAAAAATTTCATTTGTATTGTTAAAAAAGCTTTTCAAAATATGAAAAAGCTAGATTTTGGTATTAATTAATGAAACAAAATTCTCCAAATTTTTCGTGCTCCAAAACAACAATAATAACGACTGTTAAATTACAGAAATCCTGTGGCACAGAGTACGGACGCTTGCAGAGGGAAAATAGGATTCAGGCATGGGAGACACGCCTGGGAAGTTATCTGGGAAGGTCCTTTGGGTACAGTAGCTGTTATAGGAATAGCGACAAAAGAAGCATCCCTTTTATGTCAAGGATACGTCGCGCTCCTTGGCTCTGACGAGCATTCTTGGGGATGGAATTTAGTAGACAATCATTTGTTGCACAACGGGGATGCGCAGGGAAATTATCCGTTGCTTAATAATGCACCGAAGTATCAGGTATTCGAGATAACACAATTTATCAAGTAATTCGACAAAATCAAACAGATTTTTTCTTGAAATGAAGCCTTTTTAATAAAATGTGAATAAAATTATGCTATTTACATGTTTTTAAATTGAATAACTTTTTTTTTCTTAATCGCTATGATTATGATGCCAAACTGTTGAAACGTTTGAGTTTTCGAATTGCATAGTTGCGATAATAAATATGAACGTCGAGCAATTTCTAAGAATTTAATTTAATATAAAAACATTGCTAAGTATTTTCTTTGTTGGTTAATTATTAATTGTTCTATTTACAGGTGGGAGAGAGAATTAGAGTAATATTAGACTGCGACGACAACACACTGTCTTTTGAGAAAAACTATGAGTTTTTGGGTGTGGCATTCAGAGGTAATATTTCTCATAAATTTTAATAGTACAAAATAATATTTGATATAAAAATAAAAACATCGATTCCGAACTCAGAAATCAAGAATATTTTCATACTTTGTGATCAAAAATTTTTGGTCACATTTCAAATTAATTTTACTCGATAATTCCTACATGTAAAAAATTATTAATCATTTTTTTTTTCCACTTCGTAAAGGTTTACCGGACAAAAGATTGTACCCTTCAGTATCGGCGGTTTATGGCAACACGGAAGTTTCTATGGTGTATCTTGGACGACCATTGGATGGTTAACGCGATTATTAATTGGTGGAAAAAGCCACATTTACCACCAAATGGATTATGAATCATTCAAAGAATCACACATCGTTTATTCTTCATGAACGAATCGTAATTTACCCTTTGGGATACTCAAATCTGTGACGAATTATTCCATTGCACCGTCTTGGCATTGACATAGAATTAATTCATACAAAAATAGAAAAAAGAAGAAATCTTATTTATTAAATAGTATTTACAACTCTTGAAAAAACCATCTTAGATCAAGAAAAAAAGCTGAAGAAAGGCATTCTTCAATCAGCATTAACCATACATACAATGATTTTATAAATTGGAATTTAATTGTTCGCTCAACCAAATATTCATTCAATATTTCCGTTTCGTACTCGAATTAAGAATGTGCTGGCCAAATCGTCATGTCCAAAAATTAGGCGATGCTTCAAAAATTGCTATCACAATTTTTTAATCACAGAATTTCGAAATTTTTGCTTTTCTGGGACGTCGATTAAATAAGATTCGAATTAATATTTAATAATTTATTTTTTCGTTAAAAAAAGCAGCAAAACTGTAGAAACAGTTTTGATAAATTCATCACGATTTGCACATACGACCATAACATCCTTAAACATTCTATCAAATTGGGGAGTTTCATTTTGAGAGTAATCAACTCGATGTACATAGTAAAAAGTCATTGGAAAAAAAAATCATCACGTTATTTAAGCCAACAGCTAGTCGTTATTACAAATATGCTTTTTTGTGTCGATGTGCTGCATAAATTTGACGAGTTAAAAAATTCAACGAGCAATTTTATTTCAGCCATTCTTTTCATAATCAGAGTAAAAAAGCCGGTTTTTTCGTTTTTTCTAGCCTCTTTATAGCGATAATTGTAGAAATCAGGGAGGAAAAGAAAGTTCGTCTACATTTTTTTTTTCTTTCAAAAAACAATTGGGATTTCGAATGGAATCTCAAATAGTACAGACGAATTTTCAACGAAACAGTTTACAAAAGTACAAATAAAGCAGCTTACCTCGTGTCAATCCAAAGAAACGTTTACGTTATTATATAAGATTGCTTGTTATTTGAGAAAAAAATCACAAGACCGTTGCTTCGATCATTTAATGAGATTAATTTGTCATTGGTGTAAAAACCATTAAACGAGGAAAGATAGAAGTTTGTAAAATATTCAAGCGATTACAAAAGTTAATCGTGCCCTTTTTTCCTATCAAACGATTTTGTAAGTTATCATTATCATTATTATTATTTACTTTTATGCAAGCCACATTATGAATAATTTAAGGTTGTATATTACAATCGATAAAAAAAGGTACTTATAAATAAATAGTGAACATTTTTACATGATACGCGCGCGAAAAACAGAAAGTATATATATATATATATGTATGTCTATGTATATGTTTAGGGGTGTTCACGAAAAATTCTACAGCTTATATACACATAAACATAAAAAAAAGGAAATTCACACTTGATGTAAATATTAAAATGATTCTTCTTCATGATTATATTGAAAATTAATCGTAACAGCGATAATAATTGTTTCTAAACTTTTGTACAGAATTGCATGTATATACCACTACGCTAAATATTATATACAAATATCTAGTACCATTATGGTTACCTGGAGTGAAAAAAAAAATAAATTTTATTTCATACGAATGCCTCTTGGATATTGTTGTTTCGTTGTGCAGCAAATAGCGAGGAGTTGTTCGTCGATGTGAGGTGCCTTAATCTCTGATGCGAATATCGAGGATAAAAAAAATGAATTTTTGGGTGAAAAGAATTGATCGGAGTGGCAAAAAAGGTGTGAAAGGCAATTTTGTTTTTCTGTTTAACTCTCACATTCTAGTTTATCTATGAATGTGTGTTATCATTTTTCTCAACGACGTACGAGGCTCTCGAATAAATGTACAGAAAGATGTAAATAAATTGCTTTATTTCAATGTCATAAATAAACAATGGATGCGATCGCGCTCATAAGCTTCGTGTGTTTGTCATACTGCTGCTAGAAAAAACGTGCTTTTTTACATATTATTTTCACGTTCGCGTTGAACTTACGTCTTTATTGTTTTTTTTTTTTTAATTTTCGAACGCTGTATAAAAATATTTGAATTTTTCTACGTTAGACAGTGAACTGTCCTTACGCGCACAACAAATAAATAATTTATTCGCGTTAATATCGAGCATATTTATTTAACTTAAAAAGGCTTCGTAATACTTTTTAAATCATGAGGCATTTTCTGCACATTGGAGACAAATAATAACGTCGAACCGTTTCAAGGTTTAGGCTACTAAATCTACGTGTTATGTTTTTTTGCTCTAGTTATAAATTATCGTTGGCATAAGTACGAGAGGTTTTATCCGTGGTTACAATTTATTAATATCGATCTCAGCGGTGTTATTTTCTGTTCTTCAGAATTATATTTTGATTATAAGTGGATTAGAATTGAGTGTGGTAAATTCTTTTCCTCGCTAATTTCGTGAGATTTATGTTAAGCGGATCGTGTCGTTTTTGTTTTTTTATTATTTATTTTTGGAGTATCATTATTTTTTTTGGAATAAGAATGGTAAACGTATTGCTCAATTTTATAACATCGTTGAATAAGTCGAACGATCCCCGAACGCTATTTAACTCGCAACTACTCACTGATTTACCGCACATTTTTAACATATTGAAAATATATTAGTGACTTTCTCATTAAATCCTCCTTGGATAACTATTTGTGTAAATTGAGACCATTTTTCGGTCCAAAAGTTACAAAAAGTAATAAATGATAGTGATTAAAAACATAGTGTATTTGAACATCAATATTTCGGCTTTGCATTTTCAGACAAATAAAATGAAAAACAAGTCGTGACACTTTGCACGAAGAAATTGAAGATTTTTCATGGAAACGATGAAAGGTTACATCGACGAAACGTAGAATTGTGATAAATAACAAAAATCATCGGGAGAAAATTCGCATGGGCGAATTGACACACGATTTAGTTAAAATAACAAGAAAATCTGGATAACTCTATAAACGAATAGTATTTTTTCAGGCGACCTAGGGCTACCTATAAATACTCACAAAATCATTGTCTCATCGACCTGCAGGTAACTCGCCATTGACAAGACAATGATAAGCGTGATGATGATTTATTTAAGGAGTTTTTCTCCCACACATTTTTCATTAATCGAAGTGCGTATGTCCATTGTTGAGCTCTTCCGTCGTTGCTCTGTTCTTACTCGTTTTTTCACTGGTTTCATTCTGCTCGATATAATCAATTGGAAGTTCCAATGAACTTTTCACTCTCGTCAATGGACATTGAGTTATGAAATAGTCCGCTAACGCGCAAAAGAGCTTGCACAACAACGGGCATAATAATCCCTGATGGATTATTGCCCATATTCGATAATTTACCGATCCAAAGGGATCGAGAATCGCCGGGCAGACTATGTGACTCAGATTCACTTGGATAGGCTGAAAAATGAGTAAATCAATTTGAAATAACCATAAAAATTCATAAACTTTATATTTATAATTTCTAACTTCATAATTATAAATTTTCTAAATATTTTTTTTATCGAAACCATACTCACCATAGCTACTGCTTGCAAAATCCACCAATGATAAATAAGATTTATACCATACGCGAATATCGACCAGCTCAAATCTTTCCGAGATTCAACGTTGTAAGCACCTTGATACAAAAATTGACGAAAAAACATTAAATCGAATGTATTTTTTATGAACCTTAGGAGTACACATTTTTTTTCTGCCTACTTCTACACTGTAGGTCTGCGAGACCCAGTTAGCTTGTGAATCCGGTGTAATTTTTGTTCGACCTATACTTTTCCCAAAAACAGTTTAAACTAATGAAAATACTTTGCTGATAAATAGTAAATTTTGAAATTCGCCTTCGGGTCTTTCAGACCCCACAGTGTGCTCCTAGGGTCGTCAATTGAACGAATTGCACAAAAATTTATATTGTCACCTCCCACTCTCAAAAGATAGTACGGAATAACCAACATCAATCCATGTTGCAAATAGTACATCGCTTTATCCGGTAATATCTGGAATAATAAACAAGCGTTTAGAACTGTATTCGCGGATAAAGTAAACAACTATTTAAGGAAGATCGATGGCGGCTACGTGATCCTTGAAGTATCTATTGTAGTCCAATGTTTGGAAATGCAAAACTGACTTTAAAATAATGATTTTATTATTTTCGAAATATAAAGAGCAGGGAATGGATATTGTTATATAAATTTGTTGTTTAAAAAATGTTTAATAACTGAATTTTGACGAGCGTAGTGGATTGTAAAACGTGTCATGGCCGTTACTGTCAGTTTTGTTTACAACCTATGTAGTCTATTTACGCAAAGGAATTACACAAGGACAAAGATTTTGTCTGCTGACCAATCACCATCAATTCTATCAATATTTATCAAATACGGTAAAAACGTTCGAGTATAGGAAAGAAAAACACGGTCTAATTGCCAAACTGTCACGTCTGAAGGCATGTGCTAGCAGACGCCGAATACAGAGTTGCTAAGCACCCTTGCGCCATTTTCCGTCTCATTCCAGTTGAAATCTGATGACTTTATAATGAATACTTTTTTATTTTTCAGTCGTTTTTTAATGGTAACATCCAAAAACCCAAGCTTTTATATTCAGGAATATTCGCGGAATATAGTGAACAGTTCTTTATTACAAAATCTTGGAAATACCGAATGTAAAAATTCAACAAGTCTGAACATGTATACGATTTTCCTATGCTCGTAAGGATAAGTGTCTGGGAACAGTCGATGTTTACGAATTAATTACTACCAAACTAGATGGTAAATAGCGTTCAAGTTGCAAATATCAATTCATCTCGTATTTGTGTGTGACTAAGAAAATTATCAGCTCTTCATCTTGGATGGCTTAAATTCACCGATCTACCTTAAACCAGACTTACATGACGTGATTGTATTTCCGGAAAGAGATAAGCCAGAACCGGGCCATTCAAGAAATTCAAGTGTAATCTAAAGATGGTTGTGACCATGGGACTTGGTTTTGCGGACAGTAGATACAGCTGTTTCGGGGATGTAAAAACATATATTGGTTATTGAAATTTTGTAGTTTCCTCAAACATATAAATTCTATTAGACAAAACTTTGAATTCTAATTTTGTAACTTGTTTATAAAAAGAAAAACTCTATGAAGTACAAAAATATTGTTGCAAGCGAACGAAAGAATAATTTATTTTCCTTTTTTACTCATCACTGAAAAACAAATGAAATTCTAATAAACTGTGAATTAAAATCTCTTTGCTAGAGAGTGAAGTTTGATGAGAATTTTTTTGAAAAAAATAAATACAAAATGTGAATTCAAAAAGTAAAAAAGTAAACTTTTTAATTCATAAATCTGAAAAATATATTAGTATTAACAAACGTAAATTGAATAGTTGAAATTCAAAAAAATAATTTTTATTGCATTCCGACGAATTAAACTTTAAAACCTTTTTGAAATTACAAAAAAAATACCTGAACAATAGTAGTGATGTGACAAGGATTTAGCAGATAAACGATAGTTCTACTGGTAAATTTGAATCCAATTTCTATTCCGAGAATAAGAGTCATAAGGACGAGCAACCATTTTCTGCCAGTTCTCTCGGGACTGGCGTACATAACGGCTTTGGGAAAGACCATTCTTTTGTAGCCCCATCCTAGACAAAGCCCTATGAGCGTAGTCGCAAGGATCGTCTCCAGTATTCTCCTATGAGGAGTCAAAAAATTGACGCATTCCGGTCCAACGTTGCGCGGTATCTCTGGATTAACTCCGTCATATGCCCACTCAAGCATTTTTCTGGTTGACCAAAAACTTCACAGACCCACTTTCTTATCCAAACGTTATCCACTTCGAGTCTTGGAAACTTTTTAACAGATCTTCTAGTGTCGAGAGCCACGAGTTCCAGTCATGTACTTAATTGCGTAAACGTGGCTTAATTATGTAATAGAAGAGTGACATTTAATATTACATATTACGCATACATGATCCATCGACTTGTCTTGTCAAGGTCAAAAGAAAATAAGAAAAAGTATTGGATTTACGACTGTCATTTCATTAGTGGACTTTTATGTTATTAGTTATTATGTTATTAGTGGATCTCATGTTATTGCGAACTTTGATCACTATGGATAATAATCATAAAATCAATAGGCAATAATGATAATAATAATTCTAAAATGATGTACCTGTGCTATACAATAATTTTTCTTTAAAAATATATTTGTTCCTTAAAATAATAAAGTGAAGATAAATAACAGAAATTTTCCTGCATATAATATTATATTATTCACCGAATTCTGATCTCATGAAAAATATTATTGTATACAAAAATTACAAAATGACATTTCTATTAAAAAAAAAAAAAATAGAATATTTCTTCATTCTTAAAAATATTATTGTATACAAAAATTACAAAATGACATTTCTATTGAAAAAAAAAAAAAAATAGAATATTTCTTCATTCTTATATAAAATATCGAATAAAAAGTTAATCATTACTTGGCTGTAATTAATTATCGCAACTATTATTATTGGAATTGTATTACATTATCGACAAAATTATGACCGGTTTTAGTTGAAAAAAAAAAAAAATATCAACAAAAGATTAGTTTATTTGAAATGTATGAGAGAATCATTTTTGGCATCGATAAAATTTCCTATATCTCATACAAACAAGTTTTTTAAACGTCAGGTGTGTAGTGAAGGCAATGTCAGTATTTAGGGTCGAATTTAATGTCATGTTAACAAAGGTTATCCCTCATTATTCAGTTGGATTTGTTGGATGAGTACGCAAGATTATCCATTAATTGGGTCGTGAACACAAGTGTAACAAAGGTTCGACGATTAATTAATTGATTAATAATAAGTTGGAAAATCGAAAGAATCAACGAATCAATGTTTAATTGAAAGCAACTTGAACTGCAACTTGAAAATGTTTCGTGACAAAACTATTGCGTATCCGATTGACGAAACAGGAAAAGTAGTCGTTAGCATTGTCGGGTATTTTTAGAAAATAAAAAGTTTATACAAGGCACGATGTGAATTTTAATCGGATTATTAGCTCAGGTTAGAAATGTTTTTTGACACGCGCACTCGCTACTTCTAATTGCTACGATTATTTTAGAAAATATATTTAATGAGCCTCCGATATAACGTAGCTTTGCGTTAATGTTTCTTTGTGATTAAGATTTCACTTACCGGCAACTGTATTTTTTATCCTAAGAACGATTATAATATAACAATAATGTTGAAATATTCAACAGCGATACGTCAGACCACACAGCCTCGAAACATCGGTATCAAATAACTGAAGTATGCACAATCTTCGATATTGCTTTCTCTCACTTTTTCTTCTCTCTCTTACGCGCCTCGTGACCGATAGGGAGCGTTTTCCATATCTCGCTCGCACCTTTAACCTCCCCATATTGATTATATTGACTTTTTTTAACAAATCGTTTGGTAGTCGTTCAGTGGTGTATAGTATCGCATTTAGATCTTTCAGTAGTAGGGTAAAACACCCAGTCGCCGGCCATGTACCAGTAGTCGGCCTTTTGTATGAGTGGGAATAAGAGAATGGAACTCTAGACTCCATTGGGAAGAGTATGGTGGAAGATGTCTTCCGCATTCTTTTCACTTATACAAAGTATGGATAGAGGCCGACTACTGGTACATGGCTGGCGACTGAATGTTTTACCCTAGTTGTTACTACTTACTAATCCAAATGTTAACAATACGACGCAAGCGACCGGGCACGCGTGCACCCACGTGAGCACGCTCGATTCTCCGTGAACCTTTGGTACAGATCGTTATTACACTTTCTGTTACTTACCATCGGCCTATTCATTTGCGCGAAAACAATTTATTGACAAAAAAAATACATTTTTCGAGTTAGAAGAACAAAGAAATCTTATTTGGATTTTTTTTATCGTGCAAGAGTTCGTCTTGGAAACTTTAAAAATCTAGACGTCGTTGTCATTTGTTTATTATTTCGAAAATATAAAAGCGTTAATGTTAATGTTCAATCAGTGGAATTAAACAAATAAATATTAAAGAAACAATTTTCGAAAACAGGTAGAATCGCGGTGCTTCCTGTAAGTCTCTTGTGAGACTCACTTGTAAATGTACTTATTGTCTCGACTCGCTGACGCGACTCTTCAGTTTGAATTACACGGAAGGATATTACGATCGCTTCTCGATTATTTTTATTCTCGCGCCGGTACTGTTAAGTTTTCGGCAGAAAAAAAGCAAAGTTCGTCCTTGAAAAAACGACCAGCAAAAATATAAATGTTTATCCATTTTTTGGTACGATACAACGAAGTGATGATAGATACAAAAAATGTAAACAAAAAGAAACATAAGAACAAAAGTGTATTTAAAAAATGTGAAAAATGTGCTTCTCGAAGAGTACCATCAAAGAGGAAGAGGAAGAGGATCGAGGGTCATTACGTGATTCCCTAACGGATCAGCGAGTCTCAAAAAAAGTCCCATTTGGGACTCGGGGCTTAATTCGACAAAAGTCACCCCAAATGAAGTCCTAAATGGGACTTTTTTCCTCTCGCTCAGAGTGTGAACCGGACGTGACGTCATGAGTTCCAAACTGGGACTCGGAGTCCCAAATAGGCACTTTTTTTAGGGGTGAAAACTCAAAAAAAAGTTCCTATTTGGGACTCCGAGCCCCAATTTGGAACTTTTTCTTTGCTTCTCGCTCCGGCCACAGCGTCGCGCAGAGTCAAGTGTTTTCGCGAGCATGCATCATCGGCCGGGTGGGCATATATTGCCGGAGCCATAACACTCTGTGACCGTCTGAAAAGACGGTCTTGTACAGAATACAAATAGGTATACAAATGCGGAATCGCTTATTCCGGTTGCCTCGCTCGAAAAAGTCCCAAATTGGGACTTTTTTTTGAGTTTTCATCCCTAAAAAAAGTCCCTATTTGGGATTCATGATTTCACGTTCAGTTCACATTGAGTGAAAGAAAGAAGTCCCATTTGGGACTCCATTTGGGGTTACTTTTGTCGACTTAACCCTTATGTACACCCCCGGGTACCCGGGTGCCCACCTCGTCATATTTTTATATTGTATTTAAGGTATATACTGTACTGCATGCTAGTCAAATGAGTGCTAAATTTTCACAATTATTTTATGCCAAGCTTAATGCACTAATTGAATGTAGTGTTAGTGGATTTATGTCACAGCATGTCTTATTAACATAGAAAAATATAAAAAACCATAGATTTGCGAAACCATCAACTGATAAATGCAAATTTCCATGATGTTACATTTTCATAGGAATTCGTCAAAGAATAATCCGTAATTTTTAACCGATTGCAATGCACGACGTCTTATTTTGTTCCTCAAGAGAACCTTTACGAATTCACCACGTAGATTTCTTCTAAGCTTGATCGTTCCACTGTTGCAGTCAATTGTTTATTTAGCAAAAAAAATCTTTCATAAACAAATTGCTATAATTTCAAAACAAATAAACTTCGAAAAAATCTACATGGTGAATTCATAGAGAATCTCTGGAGGAACAAAATAAGACATGGTGCATTAAAATCGGTCAAAAAATACAGATTATTCTTTGAAAAGTCCCAATGAAAATGTGTCATAATGGAAATTTGCCACTATCAGTTAATGGTTTCGCAAATGTATCGTTATTAATATTTTTCAAGGTTAATTAGACACGTCATCTTACAAATTCACCTTCACTATGTATAATTAGTGCATTAAACTTGGTATTAAAACATTGTGAAGTTTTAGCACTCATTTGACTAGCATGCAGCACAGTATTTACCTTAATATAATATTTATATTTAATGAAATAAATTGATTCCGAACGATTCCGTTCATGTGAAAACTCAGGAATTAAGAAAAACTAGTAGTAGGCACCCGGGTACCCTGGGTGTGTGACAACGAGATAAAAGGGCATAGCGACAACTCAGTCGAAAATTAACTCTATCAGGCAAATCTCTACCTGACCAAATTCTACCAACGAAATTTCAACCAAGAGAGAAACTCTATCATTTCTCAACAATCCCAAAATTTTTTTCTATCATAGGCATTCTCTACCAATAAACAATCTCTGCTACCATAGATATCTCTACCAACCCATCTCTACCACATCCTACTCTACCAACAAAAACTCTCCCAGGGAAATCACCACCATGGTCAATCTGTACCGGAAAGACACCTCTACCAAGGGCAATCTCTACCATTTATGAAGATTCATCTTTACTGTCGGTATAGAAAACTTGAAAAGCTTTTTGTAAATCCCACAGATGACGGGACCAATAAGTGTGTTTAGTGTATTTTTCAATATATTGTAAAAAAGTGTGATATTTTTTTTTGGCATGTAAGAAAAGTTTATTAATATTATATATAGTGACAGGTGTATTCATTATTATATTATGGTGTTTATAATATGGGCCTTGTAAAAAAAAAGTAATAAAAAGCAGCCCTATGGTGACAATTTTGAGATAAAAAAATAGAATGCATAGGACATGTCAAGAAGTGAATAGGTACGCGATTGAGAAATACAAAAAAAAACTATAAGTTTGGAGGAAGAGGAAAATTAACAGATGATCTTATAAGAAAATTAACTACGTATTATGGATTGGCAATTTATCGAAATGTGGAAAGCGTAGAATACATGAAAAAAGTTATTATGGCTACGTTCCATAATTTATGTTCGACCCATGTGAATCCCAGCCACGAGAACTGCCCGCTAGAGGCCGATTGCCGTTGTAAGTGGCAAAAAGCTGAGGCTACTGGTGAAACTTTCAAACATCCTACGCCTCTGCATCCTAATGTCCAGAAGCATCTCTTGCCGATATACACGGACTTATCCGATCATAATCTATTGGAGAGATGCTTGGGTGGCCACACGCAAAATGCAAACAAAAGTTTCAACTCCATCGTATGACGCTTAGCTCCCAAACATTTGCATTCAGGCTTAAGTGTTATAGAAATTGCAGCTTACATTACAGCCAACATATTCAACGAGGGGAATTCTGCAATTTTAAGAATTATGAGCGCTTTGGACATCAGTATTGGCAGGCAATTGAAGGAATTCGCAAGGAAAGCCGACGAACAACGCGTATCGCTGGAGGAGCGCTGCAGCTCTCTATCGTCTAAAGAGGGTCGGAAAGCCTGTAGAGAGTAGCAGCAGCAGGAAAATCGGTTTTACGAAGAACCTAGCGGATCCAATAACCGTCAGTGACCAAATTTACGGTTACTAATTGGCCGTAAACGACCATTTCCGGTCGATTCGTTCCATTTTTCGACCGAATTTTCGGTCACTGAGGGTTGCCGGATCCGCTAGAGGAAGCCGAAGGAGTCCTGTATGGCGCTGGAATAGCTGATTAGCCAGTAAGACATCAAAATCATAATGTTTTTTCTTGTTGAAACTTTGAGCGCGTTTTTCTTAAAATTGTATTTTTCCCAACTGCTGGAGTGATTACTCAAAAACTATTCAACCGATTTTGATGAAATTTGGTACACATCTTCCTTGTACCATCAGTTTATAGGTGAACCTAAATAATATTTCAATTCCAAAAATAAAATGTACTTTTGCCCTTAAATATAGCAAAAATTTCATGAAAAATCACAAAATTGACTTTATTAAGCTGTCATTTCGTGAATGTTGCATATATTTCCAAAATCCTGCTTCACCAATAGCGTATGGGTGTTACCTTTAAGAATCATTTTGATTTTTTTTATTTCAGACAATTACAGCGCAAGGGAGAACTCCAGCAGTGCCTGAAACTTTTTGAGCGACTTCCTCTGAACATCGATGTACACGACTGGCAATTTGCATTAATATATATATATATATATATATATTTGCATACTTGAGATATCAAATAAAAAACATACAATGTTACAAATTTCCATGTGTATTCTATCCATGAAAGAAAAAATCACGAAAACCCCCAATTTTTGACGGCACCTTTACAAACCTACCAAAAAAAAAGCCTACCCGTAAGAATCTCTACCGCTCGATCTCTATCAAAGAAATGTCAACCAACAAAAAAACACTATCAAAGCCTAAAACTACCAAGATTTGTTCACTACCATGGTCATACTCTACCAACGAAGAATTACTAATGTAATATAACTATATATTACACTGTATATAGATATATACGCTAGTAATTCTTCGTTGGTAGAGTATGACCATGGTAGTAAACAAATTTTGGTAGTTTTAGGCTTGGATAGTGTTTTTTTGTTGGTGGACATTTCTTTGGTAGAGATCGCGCGGTAGAGATTCTTACAAGTAGGCTTTTTTTTGGTAGGGTTGTAAAGGTGCCTTTTTGACCTTTTAAATGGTCTTCTCGTCTTAAACCCACGAACCTAGGGTGGTGAGATCTTAAATACATGGAAATACTGTTTGTACTTATAATTAGTCATATTCTATTTACACTTTGTCAGAATACTATTTACAAAAATCTTTGATGACAATCACAGAAGTGCACAACTGTCACCGAATTACTCGATTGATTCTCAAAATAGTCATGGAAGCTTTGTGGGTAATTTTGGGATTTGTAAACGAAAAATTAATATAGTCAAAATGGCACCCGTACAACTCACTCGAAAAAAAACTCTATCAGGAACATCTCTACCAGACCAATCCCAACCAAGGAAAATCTCCACCAATGACAATCTCCACCGGGAACATCTCAACCAACCCAATCTCCATCATTCCCAACTCCACCAGACAAAACTCACCCAGGAAAATCTCTATCGTGGTTAAACTCCACCAGAGGAAAATCTCCATCAGGAACATCTCCACCAGTCATGAAGATCAATCTTTACTGTCGGTATGGAAAACTGCAAAAGTTATCTAGAAATCCCATAGATGGTGTACCAGTAAGTGTAAAACAGTGGACGCATAACACATAACCAAATTTTGTTACACAACGAGAAAGAAAGGACCGTTTGGAGCTGAAGAGTTTTGTCGTCAAACTCATCGATCAATCAAACACTGTGATCCGCGAGCGACAAAAATCTTCAGCTCCAAACGGTCCTTTCTCTCTCGTTGTGTAACAAAATTTTGTTATGTGTTATGTATCCACTGTTTTACACTTACTGGTGCACCATATATGGGATTTCTAGATAACTTTTGCAGTTTTCCATACCGACAGTAAAGATTGATCTTCATGACTGGTGGAGATGTTCCTGATGGAGATTTTCCTCTGGTGGAGTTTAACCACGATAGAGATTTTCCTGGGTGAGTTTTGTCTGGTGGAGTTGGGAATGATGGAGATTGGGTTGGTTGAGATGTTCCCGGTGGAGATTGTCATTGGTGGAGATTTTCCTTGGTTGGGATTGGTCTGGTAGAGATATTCCTGATGGAGTTTTTTTTCGAGTGAGTTGTACGGGTGCCGTCAAAATCTGGGGGAGCTAATTCCGGGAGTAATATTTGAAAGTTATTTATTTTTTCAAAATGATGTGTCACTGAACGATCTTATTAATATGATACCGTAGACCACTGAACGACCACCGAGCGATTTGAAAAAAAAGTCAATATAATCAATGTGGGGGGACTAAACTCAGTGGAGGTACTTTTCCTAATATGGTAGAATCCATAGGATAAATCTGTGTGTAGGTTGCCGTCAGTAAGAAAAGAATCTGCAGTCCCGGTCGAGTTTTAGTGTCTGTTGAAAATACTACCGAGGAAAACATTCTATTTTTTCGATGGAGCTGATACTCGATGTTTGAAATAGTGGACGGATGGAGGCGCCACGAAGACTGTTCAACAGTGTTCCTAGGACGAATATGCCCCATCACTTCGACATTTAAATAGCTTTTTTTTTATTCATTTGCAAGCCGTTTGTTAACGATTATTGAATAAATTACAACATTTGCTAGATAGACAAAGGTGGTAAAATAAAAACGTTGAAACGGGAGCTGGGAGACCCAGTGCGTACTTCAAAATTTGGGATGAAGATAAAAGATTAAGTAAACATAAAAAAGCGGACAAGTGCGAGTTGAACTCGCGTGGAGAGGATTTCGTACGATGAATATGTTATCTATCATGTTTTTTAAATCTGACCCAAATTTGTTTGTGGTAACTAAAAATTTTAAGACCATAAACTTCTTATTGGTTTTTTTGTAATCTATAAGTAACGAACTATTTTCTGTATTTTTTTTTTTAATTTTAGGCTCAGTAGTTTCGGAGATAAGGGGGGGAATGGTCAATTTTCATCTATTTTCTTAAATAACTTTAAAACTATTTATTTTAAAATGATAAAAAAAATATATTTGAGCCCCTCACAACAAGCCCTTTCATTTGATATGTCATACGGTACAGTTTGCAAAACTTTTTTTTTTAATTTTCTAATTTGCCCCCCAAAAGTGACCCCCATATTCAAAATTCATTTATGTACGTTACACGTCCATGTTTGGGACACAGAAATTAATATGTGTACTAAATTTCAACTTAATCGGTCCAGTAGATTCGGAGCAAATTGGCTGTGACAGACGGACAGACAGACACACACGAGTGATCCTATAAGGGTTCCGTTTTTTTTTTTTTTCATTTGGACGTACGGAACCCTAAAAATGGTGCGAATTTTGGTTTTTATTTATAACTTAACTTCGTTGTGAAGATTGAGTATAAGATCGATATGAAAATAACAAATTTATCATTATCGACGAAAGTTGAAACCTTTCCGTCGACTTTTCGTATCGACGAGCAGCTGAGCTTGTCTTTTGAGCACGCTTCTGGTCGGAACGTCCTCTTCGTCCTCCGAAACTTGGACTAGTACTGCGGGCGTCGCTCTGCCCGGAAAAAGTGGAAATAATGGTCGTTCTTCCGTGTGTACGACTTTCCCGTTCCCCGATTTTGAATCAATTGACAAATGGTCCATCTGTAAACATAGAAATAATTAATATGAAGGGTGTTCGAACACGCATGGTCATTTTCGTAAATTTTGGTTCAGGACTAAATCTTGAGTCAAAATGGCTGACATGGTTTTTTTTTTAGTTGAATTTTCATAAGAAAAACTCAAAAAATCACTTGTTTGAGATTTTTCGATATTATCGTCATGTTCGGTTAAGAAAATAATTTTTTTGAACAATTCTTCCCAAAACTCATAAAAATACGAAGAAAATGGTTTTTTTCGACTCATTCATATTATAGTGAAAATGGCGGCACTTCAGAAATCGAAAGAAAATTTACTCTCCTTCGAAAACTCTCCGGACCCAACTTCTGAAAATCTAAAAATCCCGAATTACTATAACTCAGCAAAAAATCATCGTATAGGAATTTAACGAGAGAGTTTTGGAGAGCATTTTGGCAGAGTTAGTAAATGACGTTGGGTTTATCCAAAAATCTTGATTCGTTCTAACCAAAAAAATCCCTCCAAATTCGGACACAAACGCAAAATTTCACACAGAAAAAAAGGATTCCTATATACAAAACAAACTAAATTAAACCAAGCCAATATTACGATAACGGGTGGCGAAACAAATATGACATTAATTTAACTCACGAATTGAATTAATTTGAATGTGTCAAAAAAATATTTTCGCATCCAGATACAGTTTACCTATAACTATATATCGATTTAAGTTAATAACACATTAAGGCTATCAAATCGCAAGGAAGTTCAAATCTACTATATATATGCATCACCAAAAAAATTACTGTATCAAGCACACCACCTATCTAGTTGGTTTAACTAGGATCTGGTTGAAACGAATTGTGCATGGTTTACTGCTTACAAGAATTCTATACATATTTATAAGAATTTTTGTCTATTCAAATAATTTATTTGTGACATCAAATTTTCATTTTGATTCACAAATAGACAATTGAATCTCAAATGAACCAAAATAGCACATTTAAAAATTTTCCAACGTAATCGGATAGACAAATTAAATATTTATCATGATCCTGCCACCTATGGTAGGTTAAAATATTCAATATCAACTTCTTAGACAGAAGCAGTCAGTATACGAAAGTCGCATTAATTTCTGTTATTAATATCCGTCCGGAGCCCGTTTTGTATGTGAGAAAGGCTTCAAAGGCTTTGCGCCGCACTGTGGCCGGACCGAGAAGCTTTCACATCCGAAATGTAGTTACAACAACCAAATCTTGAGTATCGACTGTTCACTAAACGTGCAGAGTGAACAAAAGGTGACTAAATCTGGTTTTGGTATCAACAAAATATTTTAGTCAATTTACAACACTGTGCTATTTATAAAATTTTATATTGGTTAAATGCAAAATAAGGCGGCGTGATCAGTCCAACTGACGCGTTTGGTCATTTTAAGTAGTGTCATACTCATCAGTCGTAATATTTTCCGTAAAATCAGTATAAAATATGGTTTCATTTAACAAAGCACTTTGGCTAAATAAAAAAACATTTACTTAATATTATTCAGATTTAGTTTGATCTGACAAACATCAAGTGTGAAAAATGTTTAATTTGTGGTTGAACGTGACCACTTGATTTTACTAAACCCTTTATTCAGCGTAACGCAATATACGTTTCAATTGAACAAAATATATCGGTACACCGGTTGCCACCTGCATAGTATATTGCAAAAAATATTTGATTGTCTGAATCGAAGTGCAGTTGTATTGAACAAATATTTGGTAATTCATGGTGAAAAAACTGTACAGTTAAAATAACTAGACCGGTTCCATTAAATCAAACACCGTGCCTTAAATTCAAACTAATTTCGATCAATTTTAACAAATTTTCGGTGATCGCAGATGGTGAGTTGAATCTACAAATCTTTTTTTTCTGTGCACAAGTGCATCCAAACTTTTTGCCTGCAGTTTGGTACGAATCAATAACTTAAAAATATCTTTCTATTTTTTAATATCTTACCTGATCAGCAATTGTTTGATTCATCAGTTCACCGTATTTTTCTGTGCCACCCATAATTTCGATGCAGCAGTTCATTTTTTCCTCAAGTATTTCGAGAAGACTTTGTGAATCGGTAATGTGTTCAGAATCTACAGGCACTGCTGAATCACTAACATCCTTCAGAAAGAAAGGGTAAACGCCTTAATATATAAAAGATAAAATTTCACCAGTTGTCTGGTGGAAAGCATTTGTATGCTTTTTGTTAGCAGTAGGATGGAAAAATTAAATTTTCGTGAGAACGAAGCACGAGGCAGACATTTATACACGTGTATGAGAATTCGATAATGAATGGAGCCGATACTCTTACTGTTTCCTCAATGTTTACTTTCGATAGTTTCCACCAGCGAGGATAGGGGAGGGGCGGGGGAAAGTGCTAATGCATCGAATACCAGCAATAGCCACGTTCGAAATCTTTCACATCCCATACACATATATAAAAGTAACGTTGAAAGGTACAGCCAAAGGTGAGAATTACAGTTAGGGGCTATCTCGGAAAATCCATCAACCCGACCTCACAAGCCAACCAATCCCAATAAGGATTATATACATATATGAAAAAAACCACATTTAGAATCGTTATACAGAAATATACATGCATGTATAACATTTTTCTTTTCGACAAAACAATAAATCTCCTCGCTAGCAATGAGTAGTCTCTCGGAATCGCATTGGATTCCCTTAAAATCTGTTTATCGGGAAACGCGACTGTGACGATGGACACGAGTAAACAATTTGTCTAGTAATTTAATTAGTGAATTAAACACACGAGCTTGATCAATTAGATGCACAAAACATGATTTTGGTCCGGTTTCGCTAAATTTGAGTATTTTTCGACAATATACTTTTATGGAATGTGTAGTGAAGAGCGGAAAAAGAAACAAAGCGATGTTTGAAGAGTATTGTAAATGGAAAAATTCGTGAAAATTGAAATTTCGTGTGAATATGATTCTTTTAACATACGAGCGATAAGAAAACATTAATAAAATTGAGGTTTTTAATCAATTTTTCGAAGGATACTCCTTAAATGTTGGTCTAGTTTTTCTCCTCACTCTCTCCCTCAAATTCTGCGGAAACCATTGAAAGATTTTTTTTTTTCACCATACCGCAGTGAGAATAAGTTTGAAACAAAAATCATTGCGAATACCGCCTGCGCCTGCCCAATTTAATTGTACCCTTTGGTTTCTGTTGGGTGCGCGAGAGAAGCGAAAAGATAATGACGGTCGTCGTTGGCGTCTGAACGAGACCCACAACGTAAATCACAACGGCGTCTGAGAATGTTTCTTTTCTTCTCTTTTCGTTATTTTTTCAACGTATTGAACACATAGATTCCATGTTGCGGAATCTCTCTCAAGTCAGTTCCATAAAACGCGTCTTAGATATAATTATCCAAGGATTAGTCTCGTATACCTGTCGACTAAATTCGCCGAAAAGAGGATGTGCTCTTCGCAAGAGTA
Source organism: Rhimphoctona megacephalus (assembly GCA_963989365.1). NCBI lineage: Eukaryota > Metazoa > Arthropoda > Insecta > Hymenoptera > Ichneumonidae > Rhimphoctona > Rhimphoctona megacephalus. Next base: position 5,619,143 of record OZ022422.1, on the reverse strand, counting down.
TGGGAAAAGAATTCATCATGTGATTAGTCATTTTTTTTCTCGTTTTCTAACTTACCCTGAGCAGATCGCAAAATTTCCACAGAATTTGTGAAATTTCGTTCAAGATTTCTTCAATTCGTCGCTTTTCTGATACGGCCTTACATTGACGCTGCAATTCTTCGGATATTTGACGATTCAGCGCTTCGAGCTCTTCGGCATTTCTAGTAACGATTCGGGATCGAATAATTAGCGTTTCAATTAGGAGTATTTTATTTTAATTGTAACCCTCTAAGAAAAATAATGATAATACAATTACAATGATACAAATTTGGTTTTATTCATCGACTTTATTTATAATAATTAGCAATTGAATTCGTTTTTTTAATTATACAAATAATTTAGATGCATCAATTACAATTCTCTCAAGTATATCACAATTCAGTTTCATTGCAACATTAGAGTCTAAATTGGAAGTAATTTGAATTATAACCATCCAATTAAAATCATAATTGTATTCAATTTGATATAAAATAATGGAATTCAGCCCACCCCTAACATTTAGAACCCTGAAAATGTTTTGTTAAAAACATAATTGTACTCACTCATCGGCATTTTTCGTTTCGGAAAACTTTTGAGACTCAATTTCGGCAGTAAGTTGTTGTCTCTTTCTTTCCAAGTTCATTTTTTCATCTTCCGTGACAGTGCGCATCCTCTGGAGTTTCTTTTTGGTCGCACGTTGGCTCAAAAACCGGTCGAGTACATCCTCGGTCTTGGTCACGCCAGTCGCACTACGCAATTTAACGAAAGCCTCTTCGAGCCTCGTGACCTCGTCCTTGGCAACGTAGTCCCCATTTTCATCTATCTTCGTCTTCGTTGTTTCACCGTTCGTTCCGAAATCCTCCCGCGGAAGTTGACGAGTTGCCGGAAATATCATTCTCTCGAGCCGTTCGAGCTCGAGCTTTCGATCCTCCACTCTTTGACGATAATCCAATATCACAAAATCACGTGCTTTACTCGTATTCATCGCTTCGATCTCTTGCTTCGTCAGCGTTTCTTTCGTTGTGTCACGTAATTTTATCGCCTCTTCCTTCACGTTCTGATTATGAAATTTTTTCAATTCAAACACGCGACCAGAAGAAAGTTTGCAAAAAATGTTAGTGACGAAAAAAATATTTCTTTCATGTAATCCGGAATAAAAGTTGAAAGGATTTGCAAAATGTTTCGTACTACAGTTTAGGGAACGAATGGTGCTGCATGAAAGATTTTTTTCGGGAGGATTCTTTTCTAATTGAAATGATATCTTACCTGTAATTGTTTGATTTCAATTTCTTGTTCTCTAATACTATTCTCGAGATTTCTCAGAGACGATACGTAAGACGCAGCATCTGCTTTAAGGCTCGATCTGACATTTCTGTACTTCTTTCGCACAGTATCAGCTTCCATTTGCATTACGCTTACGCGTTGCAATTGATTTTCGAGACTAATGATTTTCTGTTACAGGAAACAATGAAAAATACTTTATTCGAGATATTACGTGAAAGAGCTTGGTAATTAAATGCGTTTATTCCAGAATCTTACGATGCTGGAGAACCTTTTTCAATGGATGCTCCAATTTGCTTTTCGCTATTTTCTTCGTTCTTCCGTTCACCAGCTCCTCGTATTCTTCCAAAAGAGTCGCGAGCCTACTCTGTTGCTGAAAATTCAATTGGCTGATTTGAGCTTAAAAAATATTGGAAATTTTATTGATTTCTAATCGAAAATTAACCTTGTCACTTTGGTATTTGACGAGATCGAGCTTTTTTCGTAATCGAATGTTGTCCTCGTCGACTCTATTAATCGCAGCCTCGAGCCCTTGTTTTCGAATGCAAGCCGAAGATTGACGACTTGTTTGAGCAATCCTGTCCGCAGCATCCTCATTCTTTTTGGAGAAAAAAATATCTCGTATCAGTCGAGAACCAGTAAAATGTTTTGAATCATAGAACGAATCAAATTTTGCTTTCATATAATAATATTCGTAGAATTCTTCAATGAAAAAACATAATGAAAAATTTCATTCAATACGAAAATAAACTGATATCAAAGAATTGAAAAAAAGAAAAAAATGTATTTTCGATCTCAATTTTGATCGGTATGCACGAATTAAACTTAATCATCGCTAATCGTTACGAAAACAACAATAATAAATAGAAAATAACGAATTATTTACATTTTTAGCTTTTGCGAATTTGACCTGAAGATTTTTGATATCTTTCTTGAGATTAGCAATTTTTTCGCAGCTTTCTCTCTTCTTGGCATCGCACTCTTCAAAATTGGCTTTTCTCTGTCCCTCTGTGAATAATATGAAAATAATGCATGAAGCTTGCGATTTATAATGAAAACGGGGGAAAAAAGCTCGTGACTCATTTATTACACTCAAGACGATCAAGAGTCGCGACTCATTCATTCGCGTACGACGGTTTCTTCGTCGTGGGGAAATTATGAGACTTTGTGACTCGAATTCCCTCGGTGTTGGATATGTAACACCAGTTTAATTTATATACGTAGTTGATGCTTTTAATACATAGAGTTACAGCGTTCAATTCTCCCTCGTTCCTCAACCTCTTTATTACGCTTATTAAAATAACGACTAGATTCTTCATCCCGCTGAATAATATATTTTTCCTCTTCTCTCTCTCTCTCTCTCTCTCTCTCTCTCTCTCTCTCTCTCTCCCCTTCTCTTTCTCATTCTATATCTGCAGTTTCATTTCTCCCTTTCTTTCGACTTCTCCAGACTCTTTTTCCTCGCACATCCTAGTCAAGAAAAAACAATATGGCGCCTCGCCGCAAGGCCTCGAGTCATTAACGAAGCTTGGAATTTACTTGAGAACGAGTAAGATAAATAAGTATAAAATAACAGATTGCAATGGCTTTGAGGCGTTACGGAAAATCCAGAATGAAGGTTATAATTTTCTGGAATTGAGCGCAAATGGACAGAATTATTTATCAAATTTATTGCACCAAGAAATAAGAAATAACGTCAAAAAGATTGAGTACATTTGCTCGACATTTTTTCTGTTCCATTCGTAGAGCTCATATTAAAAGTAAACCTGCAAAATTTTTGAAAAAAATTAAGAAAAAGAAGACTATTTTTTATACTCTGTATTCAATATTTTTATCTATTTAAATATTTGATTTTTTGTTCACTTTGAAGTGTCAATTTGAAATCGAATTTGAAATTTGTGATAATAAGTCGAAACAAATGTATGGAAAGCGTTTCAAGCACATTCCTGGCTCTTTTGCAACAAATAATAAAAAAATGAGTAAAATTAATCAAGTAGCTGACATTCGTATTCCTTTTGTTTCACGAATCCATCGAGTGCACCGGTGTCAACTGTAGCATACAGTGGTCTTGGGATAACTGGGATATCTCGAGGCAAGCGCTTATTCGTGGAATCGTAAAACTTGACCCTATGGCATTCGTCTATAGTGTGCAACTGAATTGTCGACTTATTCATTCGTTTGCGAGTTTTTCATTGCCAGTGAAGCGTTTTCAGCATAACGAACAAAGTAAAAAAGAAAAATAAAAATTCTCGTAGAAAAGCATCGCTCTGAATCACGAAGGAGAAACGATAAACGACGACGATAATAAAGCAGATGAGATAATAAGACAAGAAACAAGATAAAAAGATGAAGGCATAAACAAAGATGATAAAAATTGAGACGAGACAAATGAGGAGATGCTATTTTTCTGGCTGAGCTGATGAAACGAAAACGAAAGTGAATCGTCCGAGTGCTTGACGACAGCAATTATAACGTCGTTGCTCGCGCAACACTTTACAATAACTGAACAACACAGAGAAATATACATAGGAGGAGGCAACTCATTTTAATGACCCTAAAATAATGATTACTTGCGTTATTTATTCGAGAGAAATTATTTTCATTTCTTCCTCAATTGTAGATAAAAATTCGAATTTTCGTTTTATCATCTTTATACAGAAAAAATCTGGTGTCTTTTCAGGTTTTTAGCGGCGTCGTTATAATGATTTATGGCTCAAATTTCTGAACGAGATATGATACATGTTTTTTATTTCATTTGCAAATCCTTGTGCCTGTTTATCGATTAAAAAAAGAGAGCATTGAAAAAGATGCTCGTTCTATATTTGGATCTCGAGTCACATACTTAAGTGAAGAGAGTAGGAGATGAGATAAAATGAACGAAAAAAGTAATACCGGTTACGGGAGATATCGCCTACGCGTCGCTGTAAAACCTTCCGGTTTTCTTGCGACCGATCGCTCGATTTAATTGCTTGGAAAAATGACAAAAAGGTACTTATTTTATTGACTGGCGTACAAAAAGAATCTTACCGATCAATTCGATCTTTATGAAGATCATTTTGTACCTGAAAAATAAGAGAAATAAATCCGAGTCCCTAATGCTCCATTAATCGAACTGTCTCGATCGCAGCTTATTTTAATGTTCCACATGATTTATTTTGTCTCATTTGCTGCCATAGAAGTGCGCCGAGTTTCTTCAAGATTTTTTTTTATCAGTGAGAACAGTATTCGTACAAGTTTAGCGCACGTATTAATACAGCATCCGAAGGCAAAAGTTGAGGAAGCTCAAGTTTGTATGAAGGAAAAGATAGACATATATACCGGTTATACTTGCGCGCCTACTCGTCTCGCGATCTTCTTCTGGGTCTTTGCCTTCGACTATAATACTCCCGATAGCAATCTTAGCAGAGTCTTTGGCATAGAGTCACGTATATATACTCGTATGTGTCACTGTGTTTGCACAAGATGAAAAAAAAAAAAAAAAAATCGTACGTGGATAGTTGCGAAGTAAAGTGGAAGGATATATACGTCGTTGGCTTACCCGATAGTTGGATCTTTTTCTTGATCTCTATGATCTTCTTGTTGAGTGCACTGAGTTTGCTCTCTTGGCTCGACGACACAAGAGGATCAGCCATTTTCCTTATTTACTTCGAGTCCGACGCAGGCTCATGTCGATCGATTAAACGAGCTTTACGTTGCCCTGAGTAACGTGAATACCTTATAGAAGCCTTGATCGATCAACATTTTAATTCGCCAATCTAATTAATCTTTTCTTAATCACTTTGATCTTTTCGAACTTACGCTCCAATCTTTTTTAATTTCGCCGATAAACGCCGATTCGAATGTATCATTTTCAAAATGATGCGCGCGTGATGAGGAAATAAATGTTTATAGTAGGAAAACGGATATTCACGAGATCGAAAGTGTTTGTTGTTCTATGATAAGTCTAACAGCTTAATCAACGCTATACGAGGCTAATGACTCAGCCGAGTACCAAGTGGTAGAGTGTTGAGCAGCGATCATTTTGAGTAAGACTTGTGTATCTCGGTGTCTTCGCCGTCCACATATAGCACGCGTGTCTCTCGATCGTAAGGGCAAGATATATACGCAATTAAAATATATATACACGTAGAATTTTAGAACTGAGAAAATGGCGTGTTGTGAATGATCGAGGATGAATATTTTGCGTCCTTTTGTTGTTCGGCCATTGATATATATATATATATATATATATATATATATATATATATATATATATATATATATATATATATATACATACATTAACGAATCGCAAGATCAGGCTACTGAACGACGTACCAAGGAGCATCTACCGAATTATAATTCTGCATTTGTATTCGTTAGCGCGACGGGGCTTCGGACCGAATACGAAAGAGAACTCGCGTGTTCCCCAGCCGATGAATTTCGCGTTAAGCGCAATCAGCCAACTAACAGAGCACACGAGTGAGAACGAGATAAAATGATGAAAAGAGAGAAAGAGAGATGGCATGAGATAAATTAAAGTAACCCCTGCCAGAGCAACGAGCAACAAGCAGCTGTTGAAAGCAATATGTATCTCGAGATCTCCTTTTTTTCTCTTCGCTTTAAATGAATCATTCGGATGCTCCGCGGACGATAGCTCGCCGAATTTGTAATAATTATTTTATCGTGTATAACAGAACGAACGGATTATGAACGAGCTCGTACGAAACATCGGCCAAAATTCTACGAACTCATTCTTACATATTAACAATTTGTATGTGACAAAGTATCGCTCCCTCGTTTCGTAACCCTCATCTCGCACAATGTTTCATAATAAATAAAAATGATTTTTTTTGTTGAAATTGTCGTGATCTTATTTGAAAAAAATGAAGCATTATTGGTTGAGGTGACTTTTTAAACTTTACACTTTACACTTTACACTTTATGATTTTATTTATTTATTTATTTTTATTGGGGTTTGTATAATCAATCGCCCCCGCGATCGTTACACTTCCACGGGTTAGAGAGTCTTTTAGCTTTCCTACCCTTTCCGACTATTCCTCCACTGTTCCACTTCCCATTCCCCCGCATGTGCGGCTGCAGCCGACTTATTCCTCCGTTGTTCCACTTCCCGTTCCCCCGCATGTGCGGCTGCAGCCGACTTATTCCTCCACTGTATCGCATTTACCGAAAGCGAAGGGAAACTGCAGAAAACCTTGCCGATACAGCCGGTACCTGACTAATCCCCTCGGGTGGCAATGCGAGCACGCTCAAGCACGGCCACCAGAGGCGCTCAGGTAGATACCTCCTCAGCTGTGATGCAATGAGCCAGCCAGTGCACGGCTAGAGGGCCACCATCTGCACGATGAGAACCATCCACGGAAGGCCACTAAAGCCGTACACTGACCGCTCTTGCATCATAGAGAGATGTTTTGGGTATGGATTTATGAAGGTAGAATCCGGACCACCTGGAATTGCAGCGGAAACACTTGAAAAAAAATTTTAATTTTCATTAGTCTTTTGTTCGGGATTCGATCCCGAGACTCGCGGCGTGCGAGCCCGAGCCTTTATCCACCGGACCAACCGCTCTTCTCCACTTTATGATTTTATACATTAATTAAAATTTTATCAACACCGGCTCTGGCGATCGCCCAAGTTAAGCAATTCGGACGACACCAGTACTTGATTGGGTGGCTGTTTCGTTATCCACCGGCTCGCGTATCGATTGTTCAGCGGGAAGTAGTTTTTCTGAGATTCTTATCGTGTCAATCAATTAAGGTATTCTTTTCATGAAATCGAATATTTGACAATTCACGGATTTTTTTGTATATAAAAGTAAAAGCACATCCCAGTCCATTGGAAAAATATCGAGTCAGGTTACCGAACCTTTAGAAAAGAATTATAACTTTGAAAATCGTCTAATTTACACGACACTTTATGGAGATGACCTGTTGCTCACATTTCTATTTAATAATTCATATATTAAATAATGATAGATGTTTGATATAAACTGTCTTGCGGTAAATTAAATTCTAAAGATTCCGTAGCAACGATAAAAACAGAGTCACCGGACGTTTGAAGAAAATATTCACGATAGAACTTGAAAGAATGTGATCAGCAGACGATTTTTCGTAGCCATGACGTTCAAGAGGTTATGTTATCTTCGGCAGTTTTTACAATATTTTTAACGCTATTCTCGGTTTTGCCCGTTATAAATTGGCTCACATTTTTACCAATGTCACTGCGTACTTTATACGTATTTTCACTCATATTTCATTATTTTTTTTAACCAAATACAATAAGTCCAGTTTCTCCCTTTGACAGTGCAGTTGTTGACATTTGTAGCTCTCCAAAAAATATCAAAAAGTTTCATAATTTACACAATTAAGCTGAAATTTTCGATTTATGTTTACAGTTCAGACTAATAATTGGTTATAACATTTTTAAACAAAATGCAGCCTAATTTATGAACAAATGTGGAGGGCCCTGCTTATGCGCCCAAAAAATACGGCCCTCCGCGAAAGGAATACCTTAAAAATCAAGTAACGATGTAGCCCACTGTATTGGCACCGGTTTTCTACAGTTTCTCTCAGCCCTTGTGCAAATGCGATACAGCAATGAATTAGAAACGAGTGTTTGCGAGTCACACTTTAGGGGGTCTCAGAGGAAATCTCATGGGGGTTAGTGAAGTGAAGGAAAAATGGGGTTGAAATTATGGCATAGGGTCGTAAAAAATATCAATAATCGACTTTATTCAAAAGTCGATCAGTTGAAATAAAAATGATTTTTCTTGTGCAATGTAAAAGTAAATCATTGGTAAATAATAGATAAACTGACCCAATCTGTGGGAAGTAAGAGTATCATGAATGAATTTATTTCATGATTTCATATCACCGGAAGAGAAAAATCAATCTAATAAAATTAGGGCTCGAAAAATCGTCTTCTCTTTTTCTTGAAAAATAACTTTCTGTAGGAAATGCTGAAGAGAGATTCATAAAGCAAACATCGTAGCGGAATTTCTATAGAATATCCACTGTAATTCCCGTGTATATCACTAATTAAATCGTAAATTATAAAATACATTGTTTCGTCTTTTACGGAGTAACTAAAGTAAAGATCGATCAAAATTCTCGAGGAATTTAACCGAAACTTTTTCCACCATTGACGAACCAAGTGAATGTGTAATTGTTCCAATTTTTAATTGTTCTAATATGAAACGTATTAGTTACTTCCCAATTTAGTAGTATTAATATAACACCGTAAAAAAAAAAAAAAAAAAAAACAAATCTTCCGGGAAACATTTTTCGCGCGTTTCACGCTGAGTCTCGCGTCTGTTATTATTTCTCTCGTTGATGAATAAATAATGCAACGATGTGTGGAAGATATTTTTTTGCATTTCGTTGTTCGATGTTGTCGGCAAATGTCTGCAGTTGCGGGCTGCCATGTATTGCATTAGTTGCAACAAGATAAAAAAGAAATATTCGTGCGAGTCTCGAGCTCCCTTTGTGGACGCGCGCTCGTTCTAATTAATGCGTTTATTAGCGAAACAATTAAATCGCTATTGTGTGTACACATACACACAAACATATTTATACGTATGGGTGTTCGCACGCGAGTTTGTGCAACGCCCGGCGGCGATACGAGAGTTGTAAATGCGAGGCGGCAAAAGAACTCCATGGGAAATTAATGAAAAAGCATCAATCAGAAAGGATGCACATGATGGGATCTCCGATCGTTAAGGGTACGATCCTGGAACCTTTTTTTTTTCTTTCCTATGCAGGGCATCTATTATTTTTTCGATCCAGATCGAGGCAACTCCCTCATTTAATACGTCAAAAAAAAAAAAAAAAAAAAAAAAAAAATTGAAAGAAAATTGCCATTTCCGAAATATTTTAACACTAACAATAAAATTAATTTTCTTTTATTATTTATTAACAATGTTACGAAAAATATTCACTATTTCGATTCTATACCTATATTTCATTTTTCGACGGGGCAAAAAGTAGCCCCAATTTTTTAAAAGGGCTGCTTCTTGTCTATTTTTTTTTAAAGAAATAAAAATGTCTTCAGGTATCTTGAAATTAACGGAACTTTTCCAGTTCCCCGTCGTTTCTTCATCTCTCTCGCACCCACTCGAATTCCACCCTCTGTGTGTATTACCTCCATGACTAGCGGATGTGCCCTTGCATTAATGTGAATGAGTAGATGCGAAAAAAAGAAACGCGAAGATAACGACAAACGCGTTACCCTTGCATTCAAGTGTTTATAATTTTTACACGCAGAGTAGAATAATTAATCAAAATTTTTTTTTTACATATATGTAAATAGGAAAATTTAATTACGATCTTTTTGATAACACTCCGAAAAAGTTATCACTCGTGTACAATAACGTGAGCTTTTATAGTGAATTACTGTTATTTGTTGCTGGAAACCGATAAATTCGCTCAGTGCAATTTTTTTTTAAATTAATTTCCAATCAATCGATTAATTTTCGATCTTTTTTTTTTTTTTAATTCAAATTCTGTCATCTCAAGACATTATGCAACATTTTAATTTCTAATATTTATTTATTGCTATTACAAGACTGGAAATGAAAAAAAATTGATAGGTAAAGTTGAAACTCTCATGGTAAAATCGTCAGAACGATATATTTTCAGTGCTGTATATATGTCTACATGCTACTGTATTTTGGAGGGGATGCGACCCTTTTTCGTAAAACGGGGGGATGAAAGAAACAGCTGGCCGTAGAACGCATCGTGCCCCAGAGGGGTCCGCCGCACGAACCCCCTTGTGAAAAATAATTTTTTTCGATTGGTCGAGACCGGGCGGCCATCTTGAAGCGCGTAGTAATACAAGAAAGAGGGCCCCGAAGAGGCAGGTGCGCGCGCATCCGAGGGGGACTACTTTCAGCGCGTTAAGCGAACAATAGAACCCCAGAAGTGTCTCGTACGCGGTCGTGCTCGTATATGGGTCCCTCTTATGACTCTTTCGCATCTAAACCACGTTTATTAACATTACGAACGAATGTAAACACAGTGGCGTGTTTTTATCACGGATAATCGAGTGAAAAAAGTGATATTAAAAAAAAAAAAAAAAAAAAAAATAAGTTTGCAACGTGTTTTAATAGTTAATAATAATAGTAATAATAATAATCATTGTAGTGATTTAGTTACAATAATAATAATAATTATTTAAATAATAAGACTCGCGAGTGTTTTCGGACAGGGGGGCCCTTTTCGCGAACGTTCGTATTTATATTTATCCGGCATATAAATACAAATATAGAGATACGTAAACATAGATCTAAAAATAAAAATTGAATGTGATTTAAAACCGGTAATTCGGTGAAAAAAAAAAAAAAAATTACTCCAAATGACGGGTCCTTGGTTTGATGTGTGTTGTCAAGGTGCGCGTGAAGTCTGATGTGTGCGCGAATTGTTTGTTTGTTTTTTTTTTCGTTTGTTCGTTTCGTTCAAAGTGCCCCTTGGATTTAATATTTAAAACGACGGCAAGATGCTGAGGCCACGGCGATATTTGGATTACCCAGCAGCTGCCGTCGTACTCGTTTTACTGCTCATCCTCGTCGCTGACCTTCCGACCGTTAATGGTGAGCTCCTAATTTTTTTGATCAATTCTCGGTTCTGATCCTCGTATTTTTCTACCTTTTTATTTATTACTTTGTGCCTTCGTTGAGAAAGTGTAGTTTTTGTAAATTCAAAATTATCGGAGAAAAACTGGAGGAACCGCCGCTGCCGGCTCTTGTGCATCTTTGCTGCTAGGCAACAGGTTTGCGCGAGACGCCTGGCGCCGGCGCATTCGCGCACGACTTTTACTCTCCGATTGGACGGGCAAAGCCCGGCTCCGTTCTTTACGCCGATTCTTCAAAATATCATACATTTTTTACCCCCCTTTAATACTCCGTTTAACCCAATTATATCGTTTCATAAAAGTCCCGGGAATCTTCAAATTTCCCTTCATTCACTCGTGCGAAGGGACAAATAAAAATAAACTATACCGAGCGAGTTTCGCATTAGTATTCCGTATCGTACGTCCGACATTGCTGCGTCTGTTCACGCTTTATTCACCGCTCGAAAAACATCGGTCGCGCACGATTCCTTCCCGCTGTTCCTTGTTTTTTTTTTTTTTTTTTTTTTTACCGCTTAGCAAAACTCTATGGTATTACAGTTGCGAAAATAATGCAATTTCATTTTATCTTCCTCATTTAATGGTAACTAAAAATAGTCAGAATGAATTTTCCACGTTATCAGGATTTTTCCTTATTCTTTGACGTCTAAAAATCGAAAAAGGCATTTTAGGCTTGACTTCTTTAAATTTTGTACAAAATTCGCTAATTCAAGTTTATTTTCATTCATCGTGTTTACGTCAATGATTCGAATACATAAATATGAATTGATTTCTGATTCATATTTATTTAAAAATTCGGAAAAAAACGCTTGTTGTTATTCCGAAATTCCTGAATAAAATTGAGGCCTTATGGGCCTAAAGGAAAATACATTTCCGGCATAAAAGATACGTTCCTGCGGGTCCTTGACAGGGTCCCTCGGTAGCCTGGCCACACGTGGTTCACGTTTCACCATCTTCACCAGTGGTTCTCATTCCCAACCAGTAAACAATCATCGTTTATCCTGGAAGTTGATGAACACTGAGGGACAGGTGCCCAACCCCGCTTTCCAGGAAGCCCCAGTCTTTCCTCTCGTTATGCGAAAGCCGAGAGTCCGAAGCGTCGTATATTTATCGTAACGTTGAAGTAATGTTTTTTTTTTTTTTTTTTTTTTTACGAGCGTCAAAAAATGCACAAACTTTTCACTCTTTAAGATTTATAGGATGCATTAAACGAATCCTTAAACTCACAAGATTGTCGAGTTTTTATTTACGAATATTTTCGTAATCCGTTTTCCCAACTGTCAATTCATTTATGACACTTGTCAAAATATTATACCGAAAGGTTACATCAACCTTTTTCTTTTTATTGAAGTAACCTATAAAGGTGAATTATTTATGACTCGAAATCTGTATCAAGCTTTTTCGACGTTAAATTTATTCTCGATCGCGTGTTTATTCATTGAGTTCTAAGATCGAGACGCATATATCTTGAATTATACGAGTGAATAGGATACATTCAGTGAATGGTAGATCTACAAGTAACTAAATGAAAGAGAGGATCTATGTAACCTCGAGAGAGCACTTTATGACGTAACACATTGCACTTCTCCAGGCGCAAGGATGGGCTCAACTTTTCTTGATCCATTTATACGATTTATACGTTAAGAAAAATAATCGAGCAGACATTTTATCAAGAATATTCGTACTGCTATATAAAAAAAATGTTGAAAATAATTTTTCAGCAACTCGGTGATAGATTTTTGTGGTATTTACTATGCGACGAGAACGCAACGACCGAGAAATCGATCGTAAAGGGATTATTGGCTATATTTCAGAGGTTTAATTCACTGAGTCTCTCTCCGAGTCTCGTCAATCCGAGTGCAGTCTCAGACACAGTCTCGCCTCCTCATAGACTCAGTGTGAATCACACCGATTATCTCCCTCTTTTTCTGTCCCATTCTCAATCTACTCGATTTCCACATCACATACAGGCAAATCTATGTCTTTTCGCATATATGAAGTGTCCTAAAAGTCGTACTGTTGCTATAAAAGATAAACAGACAATGGTCATTCTGAAAAGAAATATCCTTAACGATTTTTTTCTTCAACGCAGCGTTTACGAAATATTAATCAAATAATTTCAGCTAATTCGGTGTTCCGGTAACAAGAAATGGGCGGGCCAAGCGCTATATGCGATTATACGCTCGAGCCTCCCCTACTCTGAGTTCTTTTTCGATAACACGCTGAATTGGTTGTTATTAAATAATCATTGGTAAACGGTTAAGGGCTAAAACCACTGTAACGGCCTCAAAAAATGCCTTTTTTCGACAATTTTTTTCGGGTAGAAGGAAAGGTATTAGAATAATAATATTCGGGGAAGTTATTAAGCATATATTTAACTGTACAATAAAAAATTATGATTGAAAAATATTTAAAAATGGCGACACCAGAGCCATTCCCGCGAGGCTTGTTGAATTCGAGGCGCTCTGCGGCACGCAGTGTAACTGGTGCAATTGTTGATCTGGAGTAAAAAAAAAAAACTTAATCTAGATATTCATAGCTAGTGAAGTACGTAGGGGATTTTGAAAATATTAATTTTTGTATTATTGGCGAGTGTTTGAATGAAGAGGTTCAATTTTCGACAGAAAAAGGGATAATTATTTGTTGATAAAAAATATTTAAATGAATTTATCGAAAATGAATTTATCGAAATGAGAAGAATGAAAATTGTTGGAGTTATGCTGCGTGCCGTTTTGAAAAATTGTATTTCGAGAAAAACGCGTTTAAAGTTTTGAAACGTGGTTCTGAAATGACCGACGCGCTCGGGGAAGAGCCCGGAATTTCAATGAAATTTTTTTTTTCAGGTATAAACCTTTTTTCGTCATATTCAAGAGGGTTCAAAGTATATTTTAAGCCAATAAAAAAAATCGATTTTTCGAAAATTCTACAGTGGTTTTACCCGTTAAGGAAGTTATATCGATATTTATATGACATCATACGAAAAATACATTATATTTGATTATTCCAAGTTAATGTATTGAAATTTGGCGTGAATCTTCTTGAACAGCATTTAATTATGTGTAAAAAATTTGGAGAGGTTTCACCGCCTGGTAATCGAGATATTCATTGTTGAAAATGACAAGTTTAACATGGGCTCTTATTATGGAAGCTTTCAAAAAATTGCGAACTTCAACAATAAATATCTGAATTTTGAGACGATGAATCATCGGCATATTCTGCCAGAAGTTTAATACTATCTTAAGCTTTCTATTTACAAAATTTTATTGTGTAAAGTTGGAAAATAATTTTTACATGAGAAACGATACAACTTCCTTAATTAAGAAAAAATCTGGTCAGGGACTTTTCTCTTCGGAATTCTATGATTTACTATTCGTACAAGGCTTGCCTTTATTTTTAGGACACCCTGTATTTGTAATACGTATTAAGCACATATACACGCTAATAAATACGTGCTTTGCCCTTCTGGATTGAATTCATCGATACGCGTACATATGTTTATATGTGCAATCCTGATTTGTAAAGTGAATGTGTGTTTTGTACCCCGGATTTGTCGATGAGTATATACCATATACACGGCAAATATATTAACATACGCGCCGCTCCCGTTCGCCATAGAGGAACGATCGAGTCTAGCAAAAAGTGAATAGAACGAGGGAACGTTCATAGACACGACGAAGCGGCACTTTGGAGCGCCTCCTTCTACTCCTACGATCAACAAGAGTGTATATACCGAGCGAGAATGGCGAACTCGCCCGCTCAGTAACGTTCTCAGGCTTTCTCTTCTCTCCTTACAAACTCTGATCCTCTCCTCGGCGGGTGTGCGCGCCCGCGTATCGCACAACACGGCTTTCTCACAAGAGAGTTTGACTCTTTCGCCCATCAGATGCACTCGTAACAAATCTGGTATGAAATACTGGAACGTTTGCTCAAAATCCTTAGCGCTGATACATTTGTAAATGATTGGTTGATATTATTTTCTAAGCTCTAAAAAAGAAGATTTTTTTTGTTTAATTTGCCAGATGAAAAGTAAGTTTGGGACCATCGGATTGATTAGCAACATTTTCGCGGACTAGGTTCGTGGATAGGAAAGGCTTCGTCTAGAATGGAGGGAACGTTGAAGCCCCCTCGGTATCTCGGTGAAATCAAAGCGGCATCTGTGAACTATAAAAGGGCAAAAGATCTTCGAATGCAACGACCCTCGTCTTTATCGTATTCTATGTACTCCCATGATGGACATTTGCATTCGTCCATCCACGATCCTTAAATTCACAGTGAAACACACGGCGCTTACAAGAGAATGCTGACTATTTCGTCGTTTATCTCTGTTTAGCTTCCATCTATCGTTGAAGCTCTTATTTTCTGCCCTGGTTCTTCGATTTCTTTAAATTCCCTTCGAGAAACTCTGTCGGGCATTCTCTTTTTCTTCATGCTACGGACAATTGCTGATCCTTTTCGTTTCTTTCTTTCGAGCTCTTGGTAAAACCGCATAATTAAGGGATCCCAGAACTCTTTTCATGACGAGAAACTCTCCACATACTCCATCCATCCGTTCCTTGTCCATGAGTTACTTCGTTGTTCACTTGTACACTTTTCAGTGTCCTCACTCTCTCTTTTTCTTTCTTTTTCTTGCGCTTCTTTCATTCTTATTGATTATTCTTCCACACTTGCGATTTACAAACGTTCACAATGTATCTTCTCGTGTTTTCTCCATTTTCGTTTCTCCTGAACGTTCTTCTCTCTGTATGTCTCTTTCTTTCTCTTTGTTTCTATCGCCGGCTCTTCCCGTCGTTATTTTTCTTCCTGTCTTTCCCGAAGATATCCTGCTTTTCCATTTTTCTCTTTCTCCCTCTTTCTTCGATGTATTTATCCTGTTTCTTATCCTACTCGTCTTCGTCTCTTGATCGAAGCGCCCTCTTCTGGTATCGTATATTACGTTTACCTCTATAGATTTACCGATTTTGTGCTCGTTCGCGGTTCTCCCCTTGTCTCTCGTCGAGAGATATCCAACGAGAGAGGAATATCGGAGTAAAGCGTCGAGGATTGTGCCGTCACTCACAAGAAGAGACACACACCGACCATCTCCTTTTTGGACCCTTATAAAGTACCATCGAACAGTGCCCACAAGAACGAATAAAACAAAACAAAAATACATTGTATATACGTATACATATATAAGAGATGCAACAGCGACATCTATCCACAGCTCTGTTTGGATGGACGATCCTATGCAGATTCCTCGTTTCTTGCTGCTGTTTTTTTATCTCCTTTCTCTCTCTCTCTCTCTCTCTCTCTCTCTCTCTCTCTCTCTCGCTCTTTCTTTCTCATTTGGATCTCTTTTCTTAACGATCCATCGATCCTCCTCTCTCTGCTCTCAAACGCAAAACGTGTCGTCGGTTTGCTCCTTCAGCCAACACGAAACGATTCTTTTCGGTCACTTCCGTTCAACATGTTTTTCTCAATTTCTCTTTTTACGATGTCAAAGTTTACGTCGTTGAAACGGACCGACGTTATTTATTTATTTTTTTATTCATTATTGGTCGTTAAAATAATTAATGGGCTTTTGGCCATAGCAGATATTGTTTTATGATAACGTCTTTTAAAATTGTAGGAGGAATTTTTTCTTTTTGGTTTGTTTTACCTAACGATGCTTGGACATTTTGAAAAAAAAATCAAGCTACTTTTCCTCAAGCCCATGTAATACTAATAATAGAACGTTATTCATCGTGGTGAAACACGGGGCGCCTTGTGTATGAGCGTTAATTAATTTTTCACGCGCTCCGACGAAGCTCGTGACTATGGTGCACGGAAGCATACAACCTGCAGTTAATTTATATATATATATATGTGTCGGTTTGGTTCTCTTCTCGGCACGGACACGGCTTGTTGCATCGTATTACACGCTCGCACGATGGAACGAAGCTTTTTCACGGTACGAGATGAATGAGGATTTTCGAAATTTCAAAGCATACGAGCATCTCAATTAACAGTGCAATCAAAAATTCATAAATCTCCATTGAGTACGTTGAAAAATTAAGCAAAAATTAATTTTAACAGGTATCAAACAATAATTAACCGGTTGAGTGGTAGACAATTTTTCAGTTTTCTGGCCAAAAGTGGAACGCTGCAGTTCTTTACTAAAATATATACGAATATGTTTTCTAGGGGTTTGTTTGGGCCGCTGAATCCATTCCCAGGGTCAGTTTTGATATAGCACCCCACCGGAGGTGAGAAGATAAGGGTAGAGGGTGCATTTGCGCAGATTTTCGGAACGAGATTTTATAAGAATTCCAGATTTACAATAAATAATTTTCGAAGAGTTCCAATCTTATTAGGTGAAAACCCAATTCGACCATCACCCTCCAGGGGGGTGAAAATCAGAGGTGGGGGTGAGCCGCATGCAAGTTCGTCTAATTTGCTCGAGAATTATATCGTGACCGTTTTGGCACAAAAACTGTAAAAAAGGCCACCTCTAAACCCACCCCTAATTCGCTACCCTTACATTTTTTTGAAAATCTGATAGAACATTTGTATAGAGCGACCTCGAAAATGGTTATATATCAAATTGTGTGCAAATCGGTTGACATTTGAGCGAGTAATTCAAATTTGTACATATATGATCCATTACCACTGCGGGTACATTTTTTTTGTACATATAGGATCCATTACCACTCAACCGGTTAAACTTGATTGATTCAGTGCGCATTTATTGAGCTTATTTAATATTACAATCAGTTTAGAATTAATAACATAAGTTCGGCTTTGTTGTTTTCTATACCAAAAACAGTCGGTCTTTAAACATTTTTGATGAATTTGTTAGAGCATGGAAAAAAAATTTCACTTAGCTACTGAGAAAATCTTCGCTGGGAAATTCCCACCCCTTGTTCTTTCATTTCTCCCTTATGTGCGCACTGTTGAGTCACGAAATCTTGATGATCACGAGTCCACTCTTCCGGAAATTGCGCAATCAACTTCCCATGAGTCCATCCGTTTAGCCGCGATGGAATGAAAAAACAAACTTTGTGGAAAAAGAATACAAACTGGCTCGTTCTGATTTCGTAATTGACGAGGCAGAAGCCGCATGTTATCGGTCAATCCCATGAGCAAATTTCAGCAAGGCCTCTGTTCGTTACAGAGATCAAGTACACGAGAACATTTTTTTCTTGTTTAATTACGTGAAACGAGAAATACGATATAAATGCATTTACTTTTTTCTCACATGGTCAATTTCAGTTTTACAGGGACAATTTATTTGGCCTATATTACGTTGCTCACGTAAAACGGAGAATTTTTTTTCTTAACGTGAATATATTCCATTTTTTATTACACGAGGTACAAAATTTCACGATATATTAATAAATCATCTACAAAAAACATAAAATTTCAATCGGCGAAAAATGTTCGAAATTTTGATCTATAAAGAAAATTATTCCGAATGGTATTGAATAGTATTTTTGAGAATATCCACTGTAAAAATTCGATTTGCAGCAAGTTTCTTTACATAGAATGTGAACTAGATCGAGTTTGCAGATATTTTTATTTACTGATACGAGGGTTACGCCGTTTGATCGCGTTTACTCGCTACGCGGTTCCGCGATTTGATATGTATGGTCATCGGAGCGTCGATCCGTGTAAACTTGGAACGCATCGTGGCGTATCGCATCACGGTTACACGCATATATACACGTGTACTCATGTCCCCCCACTATCAATCCTTTTGTTTGATGTATTAGTAATTTCCCGACAGAAACGACTAGCGAAATTTAATATTGCAACGAACCAAAGAAAAAGACTCTTATCGAAAGACAATGAAATTTAAAATGATCCTTATAAGAAGCTCGAGTGTGTGTCGTATTAACAAGCTCTTGAGGCCTTCATCTCCGCGGGGTTAATCGATAAGTCAATCGATTGAGCCTGCTGCTCTGCCGCCTTGTTGCATTTAATAAATCTTTTTCTCTCTTTCTATTTCTTTGATGTTGCCATGATCTTAAAGTGTTTCTTAGCAAGCACGAATGCCTTTATGCCTTTTTTAAAGGATTAATTGTCGTTGGTCAGCGTCGATTTGAATATAAATTGAATAAAAAAGATCGAAATAACGTGTCTGAACTTCTTTTTAACTCACTTCTTTGCCTATAACTTGACCTCGATTTGCAGAATTTAATTTCGTTGCAAATGTTGCAAAAAATTCAATAATAAACTAAATTAATGCTATTTATTGAATTCTGATGTCTTAATTCACAAAAATTTGAAAGCGTCTTCCCTGCACCTGCGAATCTATAGATTTGGAATGTAAAAATATTACGGAAGTTTGAAAGATTATATGAGAAAAAGAAACTATTACGGTAGAACCTTTATAAATCGAAATTTTCTTCTGTATATAAAGAAAAATATTCGCTTCCTTCTAATAACAACTAAAACCAGGAATTCACGAACCCTCTACAGTGGGAAACCTTTCTAACAATAAGTCGAGTTGATTACTGTTCCACGTGAGGTTCTATTCAAAGATGTTAAACTGTAATTTTATCGATAATGAAGATAAGTACGGAAACATGTAGCGAGTTATCATAATAAGAAATGTCTGCGGCTCGTTGCATAGGTATTTTTTTTTGTATGCAAGATAATTTGTTTAGCAAAAGAGTTTGCCTCTTAAATGAATGTTATTGTGATATTCTGAACTGTATAATTCGTAGATGCTTAGACAGTTTCACTGTATCTCTTACTAATGATAGATCATCCTTGCAAGAATGATCATTTTTGATGCTCTTTCTCACTTTTTTCGCTGAGGGAGGAAGAAGACCTTGATAATCGATCCGCATAATGAGCCTATCAAACGCATTATGAATAGAGAAACTCTGTGGACGCGAGCGCCACTATAAGCCTCTATGAATTATATGTACGTATAGTATTGACATATATATACGTCTCATGCGTGGGTTGAGTTAACGCGCGAGATAGTCGCGACGACTTTTATTACAATCGATCGTCATGATCGATTTTCTATCGCTATAAATATCTTTTATAGCATTATGTTTTTAGTTTCATTCATTCACAGCTCGCTCATACTCGACAATATCTCGAATCATTTTAACAATGCAATTCATTAATCACAATAGCTCGTAACTTTGTCCTTGATTTTTATCTATCTCAACGCCGATGGGTCACAATAAAAGAAATGCTTTTATCGCGCCTAGTTTGTGTGTAGACGTGTTTCACCAAGTTGGAATGACGTGTGTACTCGATCAAAATATTGTCGAATGATCGTCATGGGCATATGATTTTGAGAGAGTTTCAAAGTGACGTTTAAAGAAACAAAGTGAATTTCGAGGTGATTGAATCAAGGTTTTAAGTATTTAGTTTAAATGAATATCTAGCAATTGAGTTTGTTTGATGTAAAAAAAAAAAAAAAATTGAATTCAAATTAATACGCAAATAATTTTGTAATATTTTATTTTATGCATAGGTATTTATTGCAACATGTTGAATAAGAATAATCTTTAGCTATATTCTTTCACTCTATTAATGATACAATAATTATTTTATTTTGCTTTATATTATCAAATTTTTTGTATAAATGTATACGATTATTGTCATATTGATATGAAACGATTTTTACCGTGAACCCGTGCAATTAGTCATCCAAATTGTTATTGGTTGCGAAGATGATTGAATAATATATTCCATCACGCGTTGGTCAAATATCCGCGATGTAACGACGTCGTTGTGACTTGCCGGACTCGTGACACGGCGAGCAAAGCGATAAATCATTTTTAAACACTCGCGCGCCGCATATATAATACAATGAGCTTTCTATACCGTCGTATTTTAATTGTCGGTTTGGTCGCGCCCACGCACGGACATGGAATACTCGAGGGAAATGTTTTCTCTCTTCGTTACTTCTCGTCTCGCACCTGAACGGGCCATTAAACCTTCGAGACTCTCGTTGAAGTATGCTTTTTCCCTCTCTCTCTCTCTCTCTCTCTCTCTCTCTCTCTCTTTCTCTCTTTCTCTTTTCCTCTTTCCCTTCGTTTTCTTTACATATCTATATACACATATTCATAAGCACGCGTGTATTATCCAGCATCAATCACGAATTATTGTCTTATATTGCATTATGAAATGAAACCAAAACTCCTCGACATTCGAGATTTCTTATTATAAAACCACTTACGAGCAAAATCGCACAAAATTTTCCACACTGGAATTTATTATTATAAGAGCCGTTTGCGGATAGTGACGTGTGCACGTGGAGCCCTCGAAGCGATCGCAAAAATTACCATAATGACGATAATTGGTTGTCGAACAGCGGTAGATTCGCTCTCGATGATTTATCTCTTCACACTCTTTAAGTTTTGACTCGGAGCAACCATCTTTTCTCGCCCTCGTGGGCCGAAGAAAATAACCTTGCAAATGTCTATCACTATATACGTCTGCATTTCTCATTGGTCCACAACCATAACCATGGGAAACCAATGAACTTCGCTGCTTTTTTGTTTGCTCGAGATTCCTCCGCGGGTCCTCGTGCTAACTGCCTTCGAAAAAAAATTAACGTCGATTTTCGGAAAGTTTAGGAAACACTCGGGATTGGACGCTTGCTCCGGATACTCCAATTAACACCTTCTTTTCGTTCGTTTCGCTTGAAATATTCAATTATCGCCAACCGAAATTTCGAAAGCGGACACGATTGGACGCAGATCTCGTTCGCGTCTTTAAAAATGGTGGTCCGGCAGGTGCCAAGGACCAAGAAATGGTTGTTCGCAATGTAGAGGTTTGCACAGTTGGAACGCAATGATTTTTTCCACTAATTTCGTGACCTAAAACTACAAAATTGCAGTTTTAAACTACGAAAACTGGTTGGACTATTTTTTTTCGTTTTTCTTAGAAATTTTTGAACTCAATCTGCACAAATGTGACAATTCAAACGAAGTTGGAGCATTTTCTTTACGTTTCAACGCTCAAAACTTCGACACAAACGTTCTTGGACATAAAGCCAAAAAAATGCGGCCATTTTACAATTTCGTTATCTCTCACGTTCCAATATACATCAAACTGTATACCGTTCTTTACACGGGATGTTCCGGCCTCTCGTTGTCTTATTCTTCGTCATCATTTCTTTTCTTTCGTTCTTTTTCCGATGTTCGAACTTTCTTCAATATTTTATATTTTTCTCAGTCTCAAAGAATTTTTTTATGTCCTTGTATGGGCAAGGGCATAAAAATTGGGACAAGGACAAAAAAATTGGTATAGGGCATACCATGACAAAATTTGGAGCTTTTTCTTTGTTACTGTTTCATCCTTCTACTTTTCAGAATCTTAAGTTGCCACTAAAACAAATTTAGTAAAGTTAATTTGAATAATACATATGGGATTGTTTAAGTATTTGTATCAATATCTTATATCCGAAATGTTTTTTCTTAAAGTTAAAAAAAGTCATAAAAGTCATAAGACTCGCAAGAATCAATCCGATATCGACTTAAAAAAGAATTGAACATCAATATGAAAAAAGGAAAGACACTCCGGTCGTGTTTGGTTGTACTGCTCTTTATATATACGTAAATGTGTCAACGTAACGTCTTTCTTGAAGAATTCACACGAATTTTTTGCCTCTCCCATCGTTTTCTTGGTCGCTTGGCACAAAGCGTTTTTTTGCTTACCTGCCCTATTCGATATTTATATATATATTTACATCTATATATATGGGTACGGATATTTAGAATATCGTCGCGTGTCTCATCTTTTCGCTTGCTTTTCATCTCTTTCCTCAACTCGCCTTTGTGTGACTTTCGATAAACCATAGTGTGGACATATTCATAATATTTTATCTGTGTAACGTGTATATCGTGAATGTCTTTCACGTCTCGATATGTCCACATCCGTTCGTGAACGTACACGTTCTCATTCCACCAAATTTTCTTATCTCTCTTCGCAGCTTGTGTTTCCTTTCTTCGCATATTGGAACCGCTGCCTTGTTCCGTCCCCGTTTTCGTAAACTTGAGAAATAATCTTGCATTGTTCGTTATTTGACATTGATCGTGAATACTAATATTTTGTACGTAAGATATTAACTTTTTATTCGCGTAATTGTAAAATAAAATATTTACTATTTCAGTGCGATCTTTCCCGATCTATTCCTCTATAAAATTGTGTTGAATAACAATTTTTGACTCTCATCCTTTCAATTCCTTTCTTTCGATTCCCGAACCACATACTGCCCTAATTTATTTTCTCTTCTTTATGCGTTTTTCAATTTTATATCTCAATACGTTTCATGTGAGTTTTGCGCTTCTTTTCCAATTCCAAACACTTCCGGTTGCAGTGTTTTTGCTTGATATCTCTTTTCCGCTAACCGAGAATTTCTCTTGTATAGAAAAGTCAATCACTTTCTTTCCTGCGTTTTGTATGGGCGATTGAATCGTCACCATTCTTTCTTCATCATCATTGATGTTTCTTTCTGATTGTCGAAATACACGGAGCAAACTTGTAATAAAGGCTGGAAGTGGACACTGACACGATCCAAATTATGAACGCAACTTCAGTATTGTTTCTATTTAATTTTATCTGTAACTCATTAGTGCAAAAAAAGAAACATTGTTCTGTGATGTTTGTGATTTGGATCACCCGCCGAGACCGAGAAATTCCCGCAGATTCGCTCAACCATGCTCGACGTTGTGGATCTCGATCTCGGCAGACGGCAGCCAGTTGTCGTCTTACTCCCATCGAACGATCATCGTATTTTCTCTTCCTCTTTATCACTGTCGAAAATTAATTTAACAAATGGTGCACATGTACAACACCATCAAATACTAGGGACCACCGAAGCCGTCGTTTGTCATCGTATCAAGTTCAAGGCCATCCAGTTCCTGTAAATTATCGATTGTCTAATCAAATCGATACATTTGAAAGAAGAGTAGTACATTGACGAAAACATTATTATATATATAAAATAACTCTGTTAACATAATGAGAGGAGGATAAATTAAAGAAAAACAATTAAATTAAATAAAATGATCGTCATATATATCTAAATATTACAGTTCATCTTTTATTTTTCATCCAATATGCGGACAAACATGTGAACGAGTATTCATTCGACAATGAGTTTTATTCTACTTCGTAAGAGTCCGTTTATCGATTGCCAGGTGTTTTCTTCGATATACATACACGTAGATATAGGCATATGTGAATGCAGTAAGTGCCTAAGGATGATAGAGGAAGAATCGTTACGAGAAACAACCCGGTATAAAAGGGGTGGCTTCTTTTTTAGTCGGTTAGTCTACATAGGCGTCTATGTATACGTAGAAACGGGATCCAATAGTAGAGGGACAAAACGATACACATCGATGCATCGTAGGCCCTGGCTGGAGCTGCTGTTCTGTATTGAGTGCGAAAAGGGCCAGGCGGTCATCAGCCCCAAAGACCCTTTCAAGCCTGCAGGCTATTCAAGGGATACGGCGTATGAAGGACGAATTGCTTATCTTTTTCGAGTGACAAACTTGGAAATTTAGACTGTCGATTCTGATATAAATTTTTGAGAAATGACATTTAGTTTATTGATTGATTGAATTTATAAATCAAAAAGTGATGAATCCTTTCGGAGATGATGTATTCATGTTAATGATACTTTCTATTTGAGTGCACTTCCATCATTATGCTTCTCTTTCTGCGTGCTTCATCACGACTCGAAGCATTTTTGAGTACCTGTGCGAAGCAGCTTTTTCAAGCGTTTAGTAAAGAAGTGAGCTCATGGGAGAAAAGAGTTTCGCGACGTTATTGGCATAATGGATGTATATATAAAAGAGAGGCCTACCGTTCCGTATTGGCATTACCTCTCTGTTGGAAAAAGACCGCTTCCAATAAAGTCGAGAGACTACCAAGACGATATACGCTCCCCGGAGGCCTTTACAAGTCCTTCTCCTCATAGTCGAGTGGTCGACATTACCGCGTACCTAATTATTCTCGTGGACCGAGGAACGGAGAAAGAGAGAGATAGAGAGAGAGAGAGAGAGAGAGAGAGAGAGAGAGAGAGAGAGAGAGAGAGAGAGAGAGAGACGTGGTCTTCAAAGGGATAATATAGGCTATATATATATATATATATACGATATACAGCTAATATACCGCTACAGTAATTGCAAGGCTCTCGATCTGCCTCTGGGCGACTATGTCTTTGGCATCTTTCGTATTACCAATTTTTTTTCTTTTTATGACTGATAATGGTGGGGCTAAAGTTCTTTTCCAATTTATCAAATGTTTGAGCTTCCTAATGGTTGAAACTAAAATTTGGTAATACGGTTCTTTCAATTTATCTTGAGTTTTTGTTCGGAATTTCTCTTTTCCTCTTTTTTTTTCTTCTACCGATCGTTTTATATTGTGTGTTCTTCTAATAAATGTCAAGGGTTTTTCTGAGTTATAATAAAAAGGAGCGATGTTGAATAATATTTCTTCGTTTTTTTGGGGAAATGGAAAAAAGCCGTTGAACGCGGAATGAGATGAAAAGCGAGCCTTCAGTATCGCCCTCTCTCCTACCAACGGCAGGTGCGAGACGCTCCGGCGACACATTCGTTTATTCTCCTTCCCTCGTTCCCCTTCTATTCAGGTAGTGCGTGCGTGCGTGCATTGACATTCGATGCGAGAACAGCATTGAGAGACCGACGATACTTCAATCTCAATATATACGTATATACACATATATGCATGAATTCGACACCATAATACTGAACTTGAACGTTTTTCTCAAAGTCCGAAGAAAAGTTCTTTACAAACAAAAAACGTGATGGAATTCTTTTCAAACGAATAAAGCAATTCATTTGAAAAAAACCTGTGACGATTCTCGTGGCCCAAGACTCACCCGTAACTTTAACTGAATGTGCTGCTGACTCTCTTTGCTGAGTAAATTATGCAATCAAACGTGGAAAGATGTAGAGTGACCTTTAATGCTATCTACGAATAGATGTGAACTTCAGCTGTAAGGCCACAATACGTATATCTATATGTAGTACTGATAGGCTTGAAAACTCCGTAAACATATATATGTTTATATTTCACAATTGTAAAACAGTATATTTATGGTAGAAACTTGCTACCAGGTGAGCTGATATTCGCACGGTGTACAAACATTAATACGCCTATGTCGTTTGCCAGATAGCCATATTCCTTCCTTTATAGCCCATGAATATATTATTTATTTAATTTGAACCGTCCAAGTATTTTTATTCATGCAATCAAATTTGTCCATTCACATTTTTGTTAGTTGAGCCTAATAGAAATTACAATGACCGAGTATTCAATTATAAGAGAAATTAATATGGCGTGGTCTTTACCACGGTATTTTTGAGAGTGCATCGATATCCGATACTCGGGGTTCGGCCAGAGGGAGCCATCAACCAACTATAAACAACAGATGAGAGAATTGCTGGTCGAGTACTTGAACGTACGTTGGTATTTGGGGTCAACGAGGCATATAAGAAGCGAGCCGAACGATCGAGTCAGACAGTCGAACGATGAAAGAGAAAAAGAGACAGTGTAACGGAAATAAAGCCAGTTAGAGAGTAAGGTAATGAGAAGGAGAATAAGAAGATTGCACTCTGTGTCTGCAGAGATGCGCTGATGGCGTGTGCAGAGAATCTGCAGTCACTATAAACTGAGTAGTTATACACGTATCGATCCTTGAACCATTCTCGTATATACGAGCCACCTCGCACCAGAGGAACTCTTAACGTGCACCTCCACTCTCGAGTCCGACGCCTTTCTCCTTATGTACTTTTGTACAGTACGAGATTCATTTCAAACTGGACGGGATAATGAAACTTATAAATTGCCGTCATTGCAACTCAGATGGATCTCGTTTCACACGAATTTCTTAAGTCGAAGTGCCCCTGATGCTACTTTGATTTTTTGAAAATTGTATGGGAGAGTTTTGAATGTTCCAGGTTCAAATATATTGCTATGCAAGTCTCAAGGTTCCCACAAAGATATTCTTCTCGTAACTGAGACCGACAGGGTAATGAAAAGTAAACGTGCACGAATTCCCAATCGGGAAACTATTTGATTGAGAACCCCTGGCTTATGTATTCAAGTACACCACAGCTCGAGAATTATAGAACCGAAGTAAAGAACCGATGAGGCGAGCAAACCATGTCTCTGTATGGCAATATAGGGGTGCTGGCATGTTGATGCGAGTAGATGGGATCCCTTGAGTTTCCGGTATTAGTGATGGACCTAACCAATACCGCTACAAAACGATCCTCCTATTCGTGCGTCTTTCTTTCCACTGTAGTCTCGTATATCTTTCTCCAATACAGCCCACACGTTTCTCTTCTTTCGCATATATATATTTTTTCCCTCTTATTTTGTCTATCTCCTTGGGTCTTTAGTTTCTCGATGCTGCACGCACATGCAGGCATCTATAGAAGAAAAAATTCAGCACGCGAATGGATCAGAACTTAGGAAATACGAGAGGATGAAGGAAAAAAGGAAGAAGACAAAGAAAAAGAAGAAAGGCCAAAGAGGATATCTCGTATGGTAGACTAGCTAGAATGCACGCACGAGTGCTTCGTCGTGTGCCTCTGTTTGCTTCTCTCTACTTCTCTCGTGCTCGCTTGTAGGATGTGTCTAACACACGAATACATTGTAGTGCTGTTGTAGATATGAATGTTGGTTGAAACGTGTTGCTTTGAGACAGAGGGTGATTCAGAGTTAAAAGGTTCTATGCAGTGGACAAGTGTGTTCAATAAATGGGTCAACCTGAAAATATAGTGAACTTAAATGGGGCAAAAATATTTCATGATGCACCTCATATTACGATGATTTTCTAATTATTTTTGAAGATTTCTATGTTTCAATACTAGCACGAAAGTTGCCTGTTGGAATATTTCCAGTGTGATGCTTGAGTCAGTCGGTACAAAACGCATGTACACACTGAAAAGCAGGGAAAATTGACACAGCGAAAGAGATAAGCTACGACAATATTTAACTGACGTATGGTCGGAGGTCCTCTCTCGGTAAGCTTTTTATACATCCGCACAAATACTACAGGGATCTAAGAAATGTATACTCCTTCGGCTCGTATCTCTTTACCTAGAATCCTTCGAAGAAATAACATACCGAGATTCGTTAGAATACAAAACTTTCCACGTGCTGCGAATAAAGCTAGTAATTCTCGTAGACTATTACGCCCTCGGAGATTTCAGAATACGAGAAAACGTAAGAGAGCTAGCGATGTTGGGGAACAGACAAGAGTCCAAATGGGATGAGAAGATGAAAAGGTCCCATAAAAAGGTTGATCTTGTTGCTCTCTGCTGGTGCTTAGTGGCGAAAGAGATGCAAGCCCGTTGCGACCAGTGTCTTCGTTCATGGACAGACTCCTCTGATGAACGACTTGAACCCATTGCTGGTCGGTAGCTTGCGATCGCAGAGTAGATAAGGTGTTGGCAAAGATGAAACCGGATAACCTGGCGGCTATCCTCATCGCAGGTTCTCTTCCCGCTTTTGCAAAAATTTTCAAGGGTCTCGGAGTTGTAGCCTCGAATTACCGCAGCGGACCCTGTCGTCTTGTTTCTCCCCGTGTTATCGTGTATTCGTCGACACCCATCTGAGTTCTTCGCAAATAGCTCTGCCTGTTTGTTATAACTCCATGGGGTCTATGGGTTTTCTTAAATATCACTAATGATCAGCATAAGTTAATTGTTATGTATCTCAGGAATACGCCAATAGTCTGAATTTTCGAAATGTAAGGATGAAAACTTGAATATCAGAATGAGACTAGAGTAAATGTGCACATTATACTGCATCAATCAGTGATGGTAAACCTTCTCTACTTTGCTTCTGCACTATCCACATAGTGAAGCGGTTTCTCGAACGAGAATTGTTCTTCTAAGCCCCATCGGATGGTCTTTCTGGCGTAAGTAAAGAACGTCGTGTGTAAAGATCCTTGCAACATGGGAGTTGGCAAAAGTTCTTGTTGCCAGACCTAGTTAGCCCAACTCTGACGCTAATAGGATCTCTTGAGTTTACGTCCCAGTAGGCTTGTGGTTACTCGTAGCTCTGACATCGTCTGCATCACACGATCCCTCTGTCTTCCTCTTCCTTTCTTATACTCTCGTACAGTATCGAACACCTCTGTTACCGCCTTTCTTTCGCTCGACAGCCCATGGACCCTATTATCGGGTCATTTGATCCAGCTTCCTGTATATCTCTCTCACTTCTAGTGCCACTTTATGACGCCAGTAGCAACACGTCACATTGCACGAACAAGACAAAACAGGAGTTAGTTACGGGTGTACTTTGACTGAAAATGTCATCAGTCTAAACAGCGATGCGCACAACTAACCGGGGATTAACGAAAAATTTATTTCCCTCTCTACGTTTTAATTTTACTTTAGATAGCGTCAAAATAGAACATCGTTCGCTTTTTCGGATGAAGTTTTTCTTAGGACAGATGGTTCAGGGGTCCTATGACCTGCTCTAGTCTTTCAGGTTAGTACACAGAAGCGTGGATCCTTTTTGGGATTCTATTCACTCGTTCCTTCCGTCTTGATGCTTATTTTTTTCTATTACAACAATATACCTTCATGCATTGTACAGTGACCACGTTACAATTGTACTAAAAGGAGATTTGTGAGGTTACTTCCGCTTCACATGTAGTTCGTCAGTCTAATGTTGCACGATGTGGGAGTAGATATGTACAATGATATGCCACAAGGTGGTCTCGACGAGTGGGAGTACAAGAATTTATTACAAGTGTAACGAACACTATTTCAGCATCAACCTAATGCACGGTTATGCCCCGGACGGGTACACCAAGCTGACGTATACTTGCACGATGGTGTGCGGGAACTTGTGTAATCGCACGGTGTTCGTACCCACGAATTGAGTGTGGCTTCTCACTAACTCACGTAACTCTCTCGTGCACGTGACGCGAATCTTGTCCTGTGCTTTTTTTGAGAATTGCTGTCTGTCTTATACAGTCCTATGGTAATTACAATTCTTATTTCCGAATAGTAGACCCAGTAGCTGAGGAAGACAGTTTTGCACAGTTAATCGCAACCAACTAAATCAACTATTTCTATGCCATGAAGTAACTGTTATAAATTTCTAAGTATCTAGCTGTCGAATAGTGATGAAGCCAAGTTCCACTCAAGGTCAGGCTCGGCCAATAGTTTGGAACAAACCAGAAACGCCAAATTATGTGTTCAACTCGCATGGACTTCTATAGTCTATTTTGAGCCTGCTGATTGAGTGCAACGGCGCATATCGTTTCCTCGACGCGGTCTTGTATTCTTAATTAAGGAATAATACGTTGAGTCTTGGTGAATATGCGGCAGGTCGGAAGTGCATCGTTATTGCTCAACGATATAGGGTCGTTACCATGCTGCTAACGTAGACGCGGCAGTGCAGCGATACAGTACTCCATATATACATCAGGATAGTACTTGACTTAGTTATACAAGATGTACGGGCATTTATATTCATACTCGTGAACGTCTATAGAGAGGTTGAAACGGGTTCACAGTCTATTCAGGCTTCACTCGAGTGAAAATTCCCGCGTCCAAGAAAATAAAAATTAATTGCGAATTATAGGTACGTAATTATCGTGAAACGCGTGGGAGAACGTGGGCGTAAAGTAGAAAGCATGAAAGAAAAATGATCTCAATGTTCTGTCGCAACAAATTTCAGTAATATATTGTTGATGTGGCATTTTTCTCTTCTTTTCTTTAATTCATTGCAAATTGCTACCACGTCTAATTTCTTTTTGATTGACCTCTGGACATTAGTGGCCGATCAATCATCCATAATCGGACAACAGCTAGTTGAAGAAGGCGGAGCGATCTCTTGCTGAATACATTTTTTTCTTCTCGAATCTTTTTTATGCGTCCGGAAGTAAGGCACAGATCGAATTGAAAACGAACTATTAAGCGATGATAAAAAAAGATCAAGGATCGATGTAACTACCATCGACGTAATCGTCAAGTGAACGCAAGGATATTGAGTAGCGCGTGGCTCTCGTTAACTTGTTGAATAAATGACGGATCTTTTTTGATCTGCAAAACTCATTAACGCGCCACTTTTTCGGCCCGAAGCAGAAAACAATTTTTTGCTAAGCCGGCAATAAGAGCTCTACGAGGTCACGTCTAACTTCGTGCGATGGGAAAAAATACTACGATCAATCCGTAATCGATAAACTAAAACAAAACCTGAAATTCTAGGATGCTAAACATAATGGGAACTTCCAGCTCTACAGCACGAACATTTTTTTCTCAAATCTTTTCATCATAATCGCTAATAAAAAGATAACCGAAACATTAAAAAGGATCAAAGTGGAGTAGATTATCAAATTCTTCTGTAACAAAAACAATCACAACTGATGATCCCGTTGTAACGTTGAAGTAAACTCACGAAAGTCTGCAAATGGCATGAAACGATTTGAATAAGTTATTCTGGTGAGAGACGTTATAGGGCAAGATATCGGCTCTACAGCCGGGCATCGAAATCCCTAATCGGGCGAAACCCGCGTGGTTGTTCGTTAGGGATACTCTTGAAGTCTCTCAGACTACACGGGGCGATCCGTTGCGGTGATTCGAATGCCGGCACGCACGGGAACGCGCCTGGCCTCAGGCCGTGCTGTGTGTGTATATGTGTGTGCCCTATATGTGTATGTGTAGCGTTCAACGCTTATACTCGAGTAATAGAGAGAAAGAGAAAGAAAGATGGCGCGCACGCGCAGAATGAGTGAAAAGAGTCCAACTTTTGTTGGACGGGCAGTAGAATCAACTCGGATTTACTACAGTGTCCTTTTTGTCTGTCTCACTTCCACGTTCGACACATGCCTCTATAACCATCGCCCTTTTCCGTTCCCTCATCCTTTTTCTCTTTCCCTCCTTCCTTGCTTGTTCACTCTCTCTTTCTCTCTATTTTGATCGTGCTGCCTTGGGGTTTGAGCACGAAGACCGCACTGGTGTGGTCCCCGTGCCACTACAAGCCAGCCGGGGCCTCGTCGTCGATGTAATATAGTGCAAGGCAGCGGTGTTTGGCGATGAAGAGGGGGAACGGAGAAACGGTCTCGGGGGGCCCCAACTTTGGCAGATGTTCCATTCGTTTCGTCCTACCGTCCCCGTCCGCCCTCAACCAAACACCCCATTCCTGATGCAGCAACAGCAGCACCCACCAGGGCTGTACAAAATCCACTAGGTATCCACCACTAAATCTCCAGATATACTAAAACCTATCGTACCATTATTATACCTACCAGATGATTCTATAAAATACACTAGTGCACCGTTGAACTTAACTAATATCGAATTTACCTTTCACCTTTGTTACCAACAGTCCCTATGTGTAATAATCTAAAGGGAACTCGGGAATTAAATTACTCCAGCTTCGTAAAAGAACTTTATGATGCTCAAGCTGGGTATGGAAGGTGGTCTATTTTAAAAGGCTTTTAACTATTTTGTAAACAATTAAATACTGAAGAAAAAGGTACAAAAGTAAAAAGAATCTTTTATTATCTACGTAACCTACAACTAATGTCATGATCGTATGATTACGATCAGGATTTTAGGCTCATGAACCGAATTAATCCTCGAAGTTGGATGACGTCCAATAATTCTTTGGAATGATCACACACGTATGAAGTTTGGGTCTCACGCTGCCCTGTCGATAATTCTGTTCCACTCGTTTTTGCATCTATAAGGCGATGGGATGACCAGAGGGTAAGTCTAAAGAGAGAACGTGCGAGAATAAATACGAAATAAAAATGAAAAACAAAGCTATGACCAACTAACGAAGTGCTATAAATTGCGCAATAGGGAAAGAGAGGGTTTCAGTACATAGAGACAAAAAAGTGTATATGTGATCGCGAGACGGAGAAAGAGAAAGCGAAGGAAAGGACACTAGGGGTCTCTTCCCCAAGTAATGCCCATTACAATACAATAGAAACCCGGGACTAGAGGTCTTCTTCTTCTTGTTATTCTTCGACGTTTCTTGTTCCCCCTGTGTGCTCAAGATAAAGAAAGGAGCGAGGATAAACAAAAAAAGAAACGAAAAAAGTAAAGAAAGATGGAACGACTTTCGAAAAACAATAGAAGCTTGGTCCAGTCCAGGGGGGACGCGCGAAAAAAATGGGGGACGCGGCACAAGAGAATGGGCATAAGGTCCCGTTTCTTCGTTCGGGAGACGCTCCCGAGACACACAGGACCTTACAATAAAAACCAACACGTAAAAACCAGGGCCACGAAACAAAAGCCTCGAACCAACCTGTGCTGCGAAACTTTCGCCAAAACGAATATTTTGCATGAATAACACAAAGAAAACACATACACTCACGTACACACGTGAACACACGCACAGGCACGTACGTTCACCAGGTATATAAAAAATCTGCGTCTTTTCGGTGATGGAATTTCTCGAGAATCCTTCGACTGGAAGACCGCGAATGATCGGAGGCGGAGGAGCGATGTCCTGTTTGCCGATGCTCGAGTATCGAGTGTCGTTCGAGGTATCGAATACCCATCAACGACGAAGTGCCTCAACACAGAAATGTGTATACAGAACGTGTGCTCTAGCCTTACATACTGGTCGGTAAGAAAAACGAGACGACCCGTCGAAAATCTGATAGCTTGGCGTCGTCAAAAAATAAAAAAAATCTGTATCCCTCGCAGAAATTACTGGTGCTCGAGTCTATTCGATTTTTATTGCCGACGATTTATACTCCTCGATGAAAAGTTCTTAATGATATCGCTGCAATCTGCATCTTGATTAGCATCAATTTTTTTTTGCAGAATCTCG
Organism: Rhimphoctona megacephalus; assembly: GCA_963989365.1. Lineage (NCBI taxonomy): Eukaryota > Metazoa > Arthropoda > Insecta > Hymenoptera > Ichneumonidae > Rhimphoctona > Rhimphoctona megacephalus. The sequence goes on along the minus strand of OZ022422.1, from coordinate 5,585,447 downwards.
GACACGGCCAATAATCGATCTTACCATTTTCATCATTATTAATAAGATTAAGTTGTATTCGATTTGAAACAAGATTTTCAATCTGCGATTGCGATAACTTCATAAAATTACAGTCTCTCCCCAATACCCTTCTCCCCCCCCCTCTCTCTCGCTCTCTTTCTCTTTCTCTCTCTAGCACGACAACTTTCCCCCAGCTCGTTTGATTATTATTGATTAATGATATTCGATCGCTCGGACTTTTATTGCAATCGAATGTACATTTATACATCGAGCTCTTGTATAGTTGAAGCTAGATCTACCGAGCACTGGTGCTGTGTAAGATCGGAAAGCAGGAGGAACGAGCATGCTCGCGAAACACGTTCCAAGATCGTCGATATAATTTCTCGAGCGACTAAAATCGTAATTAATTCAAAGGCGGAACGACCGCGGATGCGGTATAACACGCCTGCTGCGATTGATCGTATGTGCTTGCATCACGTGTCCGCAAGACTCGGTAAAGTCTCGGTATGAGAAATATATATATATATATATATATATATATATATATAAACGTACATCTTTTTTTCATATCGATCGATCGTCTCACGCCTTGACTGGAATTTTATGAATAAAAAACGTATCGATTGATTATAAATAAAACGATATAACCCACATCGCTTGACTCCTTGAATCGTGTAGATTGCGTTTTGTTTTATATCCATGAAGATTAATAACCATTTCAAGCAGCGATTTAATCTCTCATATTCCCGATAATGTCAAGGACACATTTAACTCTAGTTAATTGCGATCACCATTATCAATTTATTTTAATAAATATAGCTTGGTGAATTTCATGAAGTCTTCAATTAATAATTTAATATCATCATTTATCTCTACCTTAACGGGAGAAACCAGTTTAGGAGGCCGAAATTTTGGTGTTTTTCGTGAATTTTTTTTAACAGGGAAGGAATAATCAGAATTTGTTTAAACTTGGAGGATATTTTATTCATGTTTTGAAGTACACTTTGTAATTTTTTCAAGTCATTTCTGCCGGAAATAGTGGAGTTAGAAGCTGCTGTCCATGGACGACTTTTTTTCAACTGGTGGGCATTGTAGCTCAAAAATTATTGACCAATCATTCTGAAAATTTGTGTGAATATTCTTCATTCAATTACAATCTATATGAACCTAACTCTGGGATGATATTATTATTAAAAATATTTTTTTTAATGCTAAAAAGGTGAAAAAACATGGTATAAAAACATAACATTGTGTTCAAACACCTCACGGAAAAAAATTACAAAGTGTACTTCAAAATATGAATAAAATATCCTCCAAGTTTAAACAAATTCTGATTATTCCTTCCCCGTTAAAAAAATTCACGAAAAACACCAAAATTTTGGCCTTCTAAACTGGTTTCTCCCGTTAACGGAATCAGTGATTTCATCATAATTATCCATCAATATTTATAATCATGGGAGTGTAATTCGCCTTTTATTAATTTTTAATACAGTACTCGATTGTTTTAACGGAGTTGGATTTTTACATCTTCGTCAATTTCTATCTTAAAAATGAATTTCATATCGTTAGCGCACTAAAAAAGTGAATGATGCCTTAAGCTTTTTGCTATGATTGAATTTTCCATATTTCTTATGTAACTAAAATTCTCTTAAGCACTCATCCTCTTTAGCTTTTTGTTGAACGTTCTACATAGACATGCACGTGTATGCATACATGGGAAGTTCGACGATAGTCCAAGTTCATGTAGCGCGAACGTTTCTCGAGTCCGTAGGGCATGGGCAAGGGTTCCGAGGTCCATGTAACCCTTCTAGTAGGTACAAGGACTCGTCTCGATGTTCCGCGGCCACAGGGTTACACATGAGCGTTTTGCCCTTCTCTCTATCGTGGAGTTAACATAAACCATATGCGCTGTACACACATCGCGAATCTGATGTCTTTCCTCTTTTGCCACCAGCGACCGATTGCAGCGAAATATGGCCAACCCTTCCCGATAATATACTGGGGTTATGCTAATTTTATTACTCCTTTACGATTCGCAATGTAAAAAAAAAAAAACAACGAGATATTCCTGGCTGAATATACAAAAATTACGGTAGGAGATAAATCGCGGGTATTTAATCAAAAAAGAAAACAAGATTAATGGGAACATCATGCGCTTTTTACTCTCGTGAATTTTATCCGCTTGCATGTAATGAAAACTTTGGATGTATGGGGGGAAAAAATCTTACATTATTTTTTCTTTTTCATTGCATTCGAAATATATTAGAAATATAATGAGATTATAATTATTTATGTGTGCCTGTCAATATCTTTTTAAGTGCCATGCATTTATGGAATCGTCAGTTGACTTATTTGAAGGGACTGAAACGCCTTTTTTGATTTTTGTTATCTCAACTTTTCGAGGCTACGTTCAGTTTGACTGAAATTTATTGCTGACAGACAATGAAAATTATTTTTCAAAATTCGATGCCCCAGGAATCTGGCACTATCGCAAATATATAAGATGCCATAGAGAATGAGTCGAAAAAAGGCCATAATCTATAATTTATATGACGACACGTATGCGTATAGGAGTTTTTAAAGTTTCATTTCGAAGCTTTGGGCTATACATAAATTCTCTGATTGCGAGTCATCGACGGGGCACTATATATTCTGGAACTCTTGTGGAACCCGAAACTAAACGCATTCGAGTGTTTACGAAGGACAGAGATATAGAGAGAATATCCCCCCGCAGGGACGTCGAATCGCAAAACTCTTGCGGTGCTAATGAACCGATAGAAAAAGGTATCAGGGTGGAGTGAAAGCGTAAACCAGAAAGACGGATATATTGCGAGGTCCGAGATGTTGGGCCGGGCGTTCTTTTAAGCCTGAACGACTCTTTTTCCCCCCTTCATAAATCGTAATCATGGACCGCGAATCCGGGGTAAGGAGGAAAAGTGAGAGAATGTCGAGCTTCAGAGAAGTGGCTAATTTTACGATAATTTCATGACAAAAACAGGCAATGAGAAAGTCGTTACTCGAGGGGCAAGAAAATTTTGAAGGGATTGGTAATCGGTCCAGAAATTTAACAACGATTTCACATATTTTTTGATTCTCCAAATTCGATTCTTAGGTACGATCGCAAAATTTAGAAACGAGCGTGTTTGAGTCATGAGAATTTTCAATATTCCCTCTATCGATAAAAGCGAGAAATTTTCTTTCATTTTTTTTATTCCCAAGGCCAGTTTTACGGATGCACTTGAGATTTTACATTCCGTGTAAATTATGGACCAAGCAAATACACGCCAGCGTAAAACTTGTGTGTTCAAAGAATCGGTAAAGAAACAAGAAGAGAAAAAATATTTGAAAAAATAGCTTACAACTATAAAATGTTTCTGGGGGTAGGCAAACTTGTTGATTTCTTTTTGCCCTTACAAAGTTTTACCACTCGTACCTATGTACGTGTATATATAACGTCGTAGGATATATATTTTCTTTTTTTTTGAGTAGGCGTACGATGATTGCTCGAAGAGAATACTTGAACGGATTTCAAAAAATTGTAATCGCGCCTGCTTCGAATTTTACGACTTTCTGTGGCTCGTCAAAGTAAACAGTGACGTGTACAACGAGGGACTTTATGCTGCCTGAACCCCGCCGTTCAGTAAAGATTTCGCAGACGCTCGCGCACAGGATGATCCTCGAGAGAAATAGCCTCGGAGTAAAATCGTTCTTTGCCAGACGAAAATCGTCTCGTGCACCGCGTTCAAGTTTCTTCGGCCCTTTAAAAAAAAAAAAAAAGAGAAAAGAACAACGCACTAAATTATTTTTTTGAACTTGTAGAAGGATTGTAAACAAAACCTACAATTCAAACGAGATTCATCCCTCGGGAATGTCAGTGACTATTGTTCGAAGTAACAATGGCGTCTATCGAATAGCAAAAAAACTAAACACGAAAAAAATATGTCCTTTTTATTTTAATCAAAAATATTTAAAAACATAAATAACCCTCATTCGTTTCTCATCCAAAAAAATCGAACGTGCGAAATTATTTTGTTACAAATCGCAATTCATTATATAGCAAAAAGAAATATTGATCATCAAAAATGGTTTTAATTGTCTTATTAAAACGATGCAAAATTGAAAACATCCTTCTAATATTAAGCTACAACAAATGATCAACATTTTTCGGATTTTAAAAGACCATAAAGACTAAAATTCACGAAAATGTTGCCAACAAGAAAAATAAAGAAATTTATGAATGAAAAAAAAAAATCTTTATTACCTTTCAATGATGTAAGATTCAATAAATAAATAAAAATTGAAGTGAAGCAAGTCGCTTTTTTGGCAATTATAAATTATTTCCTTCCCCTTCATCGAGCTATTAAAATGAATTGGAAACTCGAGGAATAGAAAAAGAGAAAAACAGATAAGATTGTTAATGTCCAAGAATATATATACATATTTACATACACGATGAAGAAATGCGAAAAAATTAGTAGTCGAGGCGTTCGCGCGTGTAAACTTTCCTACATCACGGACGCGTGCAGTTTAGCTGCCAGCACGACACGAGAAAAAATGATCGGTTGTCCGTTTCGTAGAGCAACTTGAAGCTGTTTCGTTCTAGGCTCATTGCTCACGTCTGTCGTTACACTCGGGTATATATATAGTAGCATTAGCAGAGATCACGTAAACTTGTATACCAAAAAATTGCGTAATATTTCTTTCACCTCTTTCGATGTTTTATATGTTGCTCAGGATTTGTCTCCTTATTTAGAAGAGCAACATTTTATAAAGAATCCTGATGATTTCGTTCTAAACGCTCATCTTGGTGCAACGTGTGCTGATCCGTGCAAAACTCTGTGCCGTCATCAGTTTACCGCATTGCTTAGTTACACTATTTATTTGCTACAAAACGTGAAATATACACGACGAAAGAGAAAAAAAAAACGAAAGTCAATCACGATATTACTCGCGAACAGCATCGCGTACGCAACGTGGTCAAGAATTCAAGAAACTTGTTTTTTTCATTCAACGACAATCTTCATGGCGAGCTATTAATTTTATTTAATATATGAAACATTAGTTATTACTTCGTAATATCAAAAGATACATTTTTCGAATGGAATGCAACATTGTAGATGCTCGTTCGATAAAATAATTAAGATCTTTGGATGAAAAGAGCGTTGGGAATTATCGAAAGGACATTAAAATGGTTTAACTCTAATCTTAGAACGTTTCCAGATTTTCTTTTTTTCCCACTCGTACTTGAACGAGAAGAGATTGAGTGAAACGTAGAGTGCGATTAGTGGCCACTGCAAGCTCGTTAGTATATCGGCAGGTAGGAAATGCGAAACGATTAATATTCATGGTGAATTTTCTGGTAAACGGTGGAGGCATCTGATGGTATAATTCCATGCGGCGCGTCTGTGTACACGAGCCAGCATCTTTTGCTGCTGGAATATATTCTCTTCTGCTTGTCCGCGTGTGTTCAAGGCTTGTGCGAGAGTGACCATCTCTCCATCTCTTTTGCCTGATGCAAAGCGAGCCGCCATGAATTATGACTACCGTTCGGGAATGTACCTACAACGAGTACACATACGTAAGAACTATATTACATATTCGAAGCTGCGTATTAGACTAGGTTTAATTATACGAAGCAGTCGGATGACCAGAAAACATAGCTTTTAGTTTGCGTATAAAAACTTGATAGAATTGAATTTCGTCTGGCTTTTTTTGATCTTTTTTTTTTTTCACTTCATTAACCCTTCAGATTTTCCATTCTGTAGCATTGTTCGTTCAACGCGTTGCGCACGGTTGTACGGTTTGTCATTGGCTTCGAATACACATAATTATATTCGAAGAGTGATAAATTAACTCATCCCTCGTGTGGTGTCTATCCATATAAATAGGATTTAAATAGCGGAAATATATTCAGCCTCTCGTAGCATTCGAGGAGCCTTCTAGTCAGGGTGTCGGCCATATTGGCCTCGTGAGCAAAAATGAACATTCTCCTCTGTGATTCAGCCATGCGAACATGTCGAAACGATTAGTGTGTATTAATAATAAATTAATGAGCATCGACGTGTCTTATGAACAATAATTATTTATTCCCCAAACATCATCAAATATTACACCTCGGAATGCCCGGGATGTATAGTCGAATCGAGTGACGCGACTGAAATTCCGCGCATTCGTATATTGTTCCTTTTGTTGCATATATATATATATCCGTTCCACACCCGCTGCGAAGCGACGAAAGGATACAAGTTTGGGTTTGTGAGGATACACGAGAGAAGAACGGAAACAGAGTTAGAGATGTCCGTGTGGGCGGTATTGTATATATTCATGTACCACAAAGCTCATGATCTCCCTCTTTCTCTCTCCCTCGCTCTCACTTTTTCTCTCAGCGGCCATCAAGAAATGTCGACGAGAAGGCCACGCACTCTTGTGTACCTGAATTCATGTAATTGTGATTAATGAAGCCGCGAAGAACAGGACCTTGCAACGCGTCACAAATAACCATTACAGTAACACCATTGTCTATACATCTCTATGAATATCTTAAAACTTTGCACGTAACGATATAACTTCCAAAGATTTCCTATACTCTTTATTTGATCAAAACGATTTTCGATCTCTGTCGAGACGTGATCCTTCGAACACTGAGATTTATTCAATAAACCTCGCAAATTTTGTATATTTATTTATTGCTGCAATTTGAAGTCTCACCAATCATGTGCATGGTCTGTGAATCTAATTTCCTAAAGGTCATTGTCTTATCCGTGACTCTTTCATCCACAAAGTGCACTGAACCATCATCTCGGGGTATATATTGTTGTCCGTTCTTTGTCTGATTTTCCCGGGAAAGCAGATTTGATGAGGCGTTGGGCTTCAATCAGCATTTAATACCTCGAAGAAGTAGCCAACTAGTGTTAATGATAATCATCACCATCAGTTTCAAAGTAACCCGAGCGATGCGGGGCGTGGTAGAAAAATGGATAATCTTCTAAGAAAAAGTCAATATATATATATATATATATGTGTGGTTCTCATTCCATGACACGCTGTACACAGAATCAGCAACCGAGAACCTGAGCAAACCTCAACCGAGACAGCGAGTTCTCGTAGGTAGACAACCCCGAGTTTTTGCTTCGTCGCTTCTTCAGTGGCAGTATCAAAGACTCCGGGGGTCAAAATGGTAGTGATTGTGGTTGGTGGACAGGGCTAAGATTTGTACGATGTTCTCAGGAGCGAGAACGAACCAGCCGGAAAGATCAATGGTATAATAATAATACCAGCGAATTACGATTCTCCATTAGTGGAAACTTTTTTTCTCTTTTTCTTTCTTTCTCTCTTTTTCTTCTCGTAAAAGTTTTCGTCTGGTGGACTTGCGCTAACCCATATGATTACTCATTGGTCCAATCTCAGATACGGGGTTACCACAAGTTCCACGAGCCCCTCCATCTGATCCTTAAAAAACGTATGTCATTTACGAAACCGTATCTACGATTACTGTAAAAGGCTTACGAACCCGAGAGTCTTGTCCTCCTGGAGGTTCAGGTATATCATGAACGAACGAAAGAAAGTCTCGGTTTCATCAACTTTGCCAAAAAAACCACGAGACACTTGGTCAATGAATTTAATGAGATAATGAGGCAAAAACCTTTCTTGGAACAAGCTGTGATTTGGCGGACAAAATTCTTTCTGCTTGATGGATCCAAGCGTTTTTTTCTTTGGCATGGCAGAGAGATGTAATAGAGCTCGATTTTTGTACATAACGGTTCAAGATACCTTAACGTCCACACGATCAATTATTTCGCAGAGAATGAATGAATGAATCCCACGATCGCATTTCGGCAAATGTGCAATTAAGACTTGTTACGGCTGATTACATTTTTCTGAACGTCATTCGAGCACAATTCCTTCTGATTTTATTCGCATTTTCGCCAAGTCTAAATACCCTGATCCATTTATCAAGACTCATTACATCCAAAAGATAAGAGGATTATTATAACAAATATCATAAGCAAGCACTTGCAGTACGTTTATTTTTTTCTACTCGCTTTTGAAATCAATACGGACAATTCGAGAAGATTCAGTCAAGTTTTATCTTTGTTTTTCATGTTGTGCATCAGAATCGTAGTTTAAGCTTTGGAGCACGACTTGCAAGAGCACAAGATCGAAGACGTCGAGAAATCTGGTGTGTGTGTGTGTGTGTGTGTGTGTGTGTGTGTGTGTGTGTGTGTGTGTGTGTGTGTGTGTGTGTGTGTGTGTGTGTGTGTGTGTGTGTGTGTGTGTGGGTAAGTGCTATGTCGGTGCATTTGTCGTGGTGAGAAAAAGAGGACTTTGAACGCCCACGCTGATTGAGCTTACACATCTCTCGACTACTAGTGCCAACTCGCTTAAGCGTTCTCCGGACCAAGTTTTGCTCAGTGCAAGACGAGAAGCTGTACTCTCTGTACGTTTAAAATGCGAAAGCCGGCGAGGAAAAATCTATACGTATACATGCCCACATCCGTACATTCTCGTTCTTTGCTCTCTGTGGCATTGACACCGCGATGTATAAGTTGTTCACTCGTTAAACTCCACCTCTTCAGTTGGTAACAGTTTACAAGGGATTCACAGTCTATACGCTTGTGTACTCTTCAGATTCGTCATGTATTATACATACAAAGATTACTTGCAAACAAAGAGGCGTAGCTTTTACTAATTAACGTATTAAATCGAATGAATCACGCCCTATTATTAACCAATGATGATCCACGTATGTGTCCCTCGGTCACTTTACAGCCAAGAAATAACTTTGACCTTAACCCGACGTAATAGGAGATGGCTCGACAAAAAGAGTACGAGAGATCAAAAACCTAGAGGTACTTTGCACCTGAAATTAAATTAATTGACCATTAAACTTAATCATCGTATCTTCCTTGTATAGAGGAGTAGTCATTTCTTTTCTAATTCGCCTTCTTCTCGATCAATTATCTAGAGTCTAATATTCGAAGAGAGGATCGGTTTTATTTATTTTTCTTCCGATGGAAATGGTCTAAACGTACGATTGGAAGTTGATAAATTATTAACTCGACATCTACTTTTAAATTACGAGAAAGATGGAAAAAAAACCAAAAATTGTTGAATCTTATTTTTCCTTAAACAGATAAAATTCTCTGATATAAAAGGGGTATGCGTTTGCGTTAAAAAAATGTGAAAAGAGTGCGATCATGATTATACTCCATGGTGGGGCGAATTGAAATCAACTAGCGTAATTATACATTTTTGTTATATCATAGCGAACGGATTTCTACACGAATATTTACTCTACCTTTCGCAGAAGTCGTAAATTTTTGCATAAAACCAGCACGGGTTATATGGGTGGAGAACAAATTTTATTGAACACTTATTGCGTATGGTATGAGGATCGAGTTGAGTGACATAAGAAGAAAGATAATAAGTTTACCGAGTTTTGAATCTATATAGGTGCAGCTTTTAAAGTCTCGAAGCTACGCAACAATCCTGATGAATTACTTCGCAGTCAATAATTATATGAAAAACAAAAGAAAATGCATGTTTTTTGTCATAAGAAAGTATTTCGTTTTGTTGTGCAGTTTATTTATGTCGACAATAAGATTTTCACCGAGAACAATCAATGCTTTCCTAAAAGAAATAAGGAATACTTTGCAGGTCGTAGAAATTTCTTGTAATGACTTGGCAATTTTTATCGACAATGTACGATGATGCAATCATCGCTATTCATTTTCTTCTTCAAGTATATTACCCTTACGAAATGTGTAGGGAGTACAGACCCTGACAAACGCACTTCTCTTGTCGTCAGCGTGATATTCTCTTGTACATAAGTAACGTTCTCTTCTCTTCGTCGCCTTAAGCACACCATTTCTCCTCTCTCTTTCTCTTTGCTCTCTCTTTTCGCACATCTTTCTCACTCGGGATGGTGAAGAGCGAGATCAGAGGAAGCGGAGGATTTGTCACGAAGGCAGTTTGGTTTAACTGATCTCATCCGTCTTGAGGTCCGTGCGGACGCGTTCTCTCGCACTACAACCATCTTTTCCCGCGCCTCCCTCATCCCCTCAACCCTTTCGCATCGTTCTGCAAATGTATATACACGATATATATACATATAAACGTATCTCATAGTCTCTGCAGTCTCGCGCAGCTACTTCATTGTATGCTGTGAATTCACTCCATTCCTCACTGCTGTGTTTGCAACGTCACATTTCTCTTTTACACTCTCTATCTCCCTCTTCGTATATTTCGCCGAGTAATGTACTCTCCGCGCCTCAATCTCTTTCTCAATTTGATCTGATCTCTTCGAAAGATTGGGTGCATTCTTGTTGTCGACAAATGCACATTTCCTCGTTGCATTCTATCATCAATTGGCAATCAACTACAATTAAAAATAATATGGAAGTCTGGTCAATGATGAGTGTGCGATACTAGTAAAAATATAATGTTGACATTTTCATGCAACAATGCAAGAAAGTTTCCTCTTTGCCTTATTAAAGCTCATCATAACAAACATTTATCATTGCGTTGCAACAACCCAAGCTTCAAAGTCATGAAAAAAATAGTGGACTCATAACGAAAGAGTATACTTGCAAATAAATTGTTGATCCTTAAGAAAATCTAAGAATTAACGAATGAAAAAAAAGAAATTAGCTTTCATTACATTAGAATGATGCAAACTGCACTACTGTACGATTTATTAGAACGAATAAATGGATAATCGTGATTGAGTGGGTCAAGACGAAAGTGGTTATCAATGAAAATATGATGGAGCTATTATTTTCTCTATGACTCTATTATTCCCTCAGGCTATTTATCGGGTATATGTCATTAGTATGACTATATAGGAGTATTAGATGTGGCATGTATCATGATGTAGATGGTATTATAGTTTAGGTATCGCACGAGTGCCGATGGTACAAGCGGGCTCGCGCTTCAGTGACGCACGCACGAATAAACGGTCGGCGTGTGTGAAACCATTCGAGTTGAAGTTCCGGTAACTTAAGCAGGATGTGCGCGGGTGGTTTCATACACGATATCTACGATGAATCCCCTCCTTTCCTCTCTTATCCCCCTTCTTCGATCCGTCTATTCCCTGCCACACGCGTTCCCTCACATGCTGTACGTGTGGATAGCGTTCCTGTGCATCGCAATTGTCTGCATGTCCACTGATCTTTTTCAAGTTTCGATCGTTTCAACGCAATGAAAATTAAATTTTGTCACAATAATGATCACTGCGAAAGCCTCATAAAGCTGTAGAACTTGCTCAACATTTTTCAAATTCCCGATTAGGAATTTTCAACATTTTTTTTTAGCAAATTGTGTCTGTTCCTTATTTGGTTCCTCATGGTAGTAGAGAAAAAAAGAAAAAAAGAAGAGAATTTTTAAATCATGAATATAGGAAAAAAATTCGCAAATACAAGAAATTTCGTTGTATTCTAATCTTAGCAAACCCTGATATCATTTTATAACTGTTTTTTTTTATTAATCCGAGAAAGTATCAAGAGTTACGATAAAAAATACGTGATTTCCGGTTTCAGCCAATTTGGAATCTTATCCTCGATTTTCCTTTCAATTTTCTGCGTTGCTCTTTCGATCCAGTTCCCTTTTTTTATACTGTAATACATGCACGACTCTCGGATCTTTATGTCAATACACCTGGTACTGTGTTTATTTGAATACAAAGTACACGCGCTATACTTCTCATAGTTGTCGACCCACAGCCCTTATTCTCATTTTCTTCGCTCACTAAGTTCGCAAAACACGAATGTTCACTTTGCCCGGCTTGTCAAAGGTACGCCGAGTTCACAAACACGCTTTTTTTTCTCTTTCTGTCTCTTTTCCCTCTTACGTGAGAGCGAGAGCAAGAAACGTGTGGTCTTAAAATTACGCATACGAATCGCTCGTGCCTCGCGTTGCTCTTTTCCATCCGCTAATTGCCACTTCGATAAGCCACTACAAGGTTTCGTTTCGGAATTTAGCATTCGACGTGCCACGAGGGATAATGCCCCGATTGAAAATCACCTCTCAATATATAGCTATATATTTTTCAGCTATGGATATTCTCATCGATATATATTTTATTGAACTTATAAAAGCAATTAATAAAAATTACCTCGTTCTAATTACTCCTTTAATTTATGGATGTTCATACCGAAAAAAAATTCAGAAAGTACAAATTGAACATAATTCACACTTCATATTGTTAATTTTTTATTCGATTATTTCTATCGAATACATTTTATGAAATTTTCTTACTTATTTTAACTCAAAAAACAGTAGAATTTTTCATTTTTTAATTATCTGCTTCTACTGCGTCATTAACATTTTTACAATTTATTTTATTCTCATTTCAGGATTCATCTCTTGTTCGCCAAGCCCCTGTAAAAACGATGGAATCTGTGTGTCACCGTTTCGGGGCGAATCCTACTGCAAGTGAGTACACACCCAAAAACATATTCGAAAAAAATTTGCATGTCAATACTATTATGAAATCGTACTAAAATACATTTTAACCGGATTTCTTTTTGATAATATTTTCAGTCACTATTTTATTGTTTATGCTTACCGTTGATCCCTGTAGAATCGACGGTAATTTTTTTTGTTTATTAATGTTAGAACTGCTTTATAAAAATTTCTTGATTAGAGAGATTCGATTTTTAGTAATATGCTCCATTGCTCCTACAGTTTTCGTAAATTGTTTCTCTCTCTTTTTCATTCCATTGGAACAAATTTTAATAAGCCCACGGGCTTTTTGTTACGCGTCTCGAATCGTTACTCCGAATCGTATGATTGAGCTAATTAGCGTGTCATTGAACCATCCATGTCGTTGGCAAAGTACCATCCGAAGAAAGATTTCATAGGGCCCCAGCATCTGAAGAAATATGAGTGTATTGTGTGAATCTTTAAATTCAACGTTCGCATATTTTACATACAAATTGTATGTACGTACTTGCATATATAGCCGGATCGATAAAAAAGCAATCGAGATGAAGATTACTCTTCAAACTGATTATTACCAGTCGTATAGGATTGAGGGTTCAAAAGTTCAAGACACGTAGAGAGAAATATCGTTTTGGGTCTGAGCACGGTGGTACAAATTATCAGAGGATGAAGGTAAAAAGGGGTGAATGCAAAAATTCGCGAGTTCTGATCGACACGGCATCAAATTCGAAGTACATACATGTGTATATTTATATTTGTGTGTAGAGTCGATGGAAAATGATTTTACAGAGTTATTTGCTTCGGATGACAATTCTCCTCGGCCATTATCGAATATATACACCCTTTTATTGTATAACCCTCCACCGACTTGTCGACAATTTGAATATTCCTCTTCTTGAAATGGCAAAAGGCGCTAAATCACTTGACAAGCCACGCCAAGCCGGGAACGTTGTATGGTAATGGCAAAAATCCTCTCAGCGTGGGACGATACGATACGAGTGAGCGAGAAAACCACGCCGCTGTATAGAGAAAGAACACGAGAAAGAAGGAGTAAAAGAAGAAGATAAAAAAAGAGGAATAAGAGAAAGACGCGAGATAGTGGTCCCGTGTGGATCCGGTAATAGTGGGTAATAGCCAAGCCACAGTCGTGACCCGAAGACGCATCTAAATTACCTCCATCACGAGGGATTTATTGGGGAGAACGAGTTGAATGGGGGTCACCTAACGAAAAATTCGTACATTTCGATTGCAACCGAATTTTTTAGTGAAAAAATCAGTTCAGGACATTTGTTTGCTCTTGAAAGATATTAAACGTTAATAGAATTTTTGTTTTTTCAACACTTCGTTAATGGATGACTTAATTTTTGACAGAGCATCGATTGGATACTTCCAATTTTATGATTTTAATTTTACGCTGTTTTTAATAATTTTGTATCCAGGTCAATTTCGTTCAATATGAAAAAATTAATGAAATCGATATTTTATTAAGGAGGTTGTATCGTTTCTCATGTAAAAATTATTTTCCAACTTTACACAATAAAATTTTGTAAATAGAAAGCTTAAGACAGTATTAAACTTCTGGCGAAATATGCCGATGATTCATCGTCTCAAAATTGAGATATTTATTGTTGAAATTCGCAATTTTTTGAAAGCTTCCATAAGAGTCCATGTTAAACTTGTCATTTTCAACAATGAATATCTCGATTACCAGGCGGTGAAACCTCTCCAAATTTTTCACACATAATTAAATGCTGTTCAAGAAGATTCACGCCAAATTTCAATACATTAACTTGAAATAATCAAATATAATGTATTTTTCGTATGATGTCATATAAATATCGATGCAACTTCCTTAATCGTTCTCGATTTCTCTAAACTATGGTGACTCCCATTTCCCCATGATCCCCATAACCCTCGTACCGATATTTTCTTTCGTTTTCGTCACTGCCTTCAGGGGTTTCACTTTTCCATCGATACATATCCTGTCTCTCCTTCGTTCTCCTTCTCACCGCGTCATTTCGTGACGTTCTCGAGACTCCAAGTGCCCCACACAGGGCTCTGCTGCAGCAACGGGCATCAATTCCGTTATACCGGCTGACAGCGGTCGGCAGAAACGGTCCCAATTTCGGCCGATAGAGAAGAAAACTTTCGATTATTTCTCTCTCGATGTTTTTTCAGTTCTAAACAAATTATTATTCTTCCAATCTCAATTATATATTGTTCTCTCCACAAAAAGAATCATTTCCGGCTCGTTCGTAGTTGAGTCTGAACATTCTCTGGTCCCATTCCAAAAGTTATCCAAAAATATATGATTGAAAGCCGATTCGAATTATAGCAATTAATGAATAATGTTGTCATGATACAACAAAATTATTAATTCTCACATTTCGTTACATGTTCCATGGGAAATCGAACCATTCTTCCTACGTTCGAAACAGGTTTAAAACCGCATAAAATTAATTACACCGAAATATGAGCGCCAGGGGTTCAATACAGTACTGAAGAACATTTTCAGGTCTGACCCGAATGGTCAGAACTGGTTGCTTCAACGTAATCACACATAATCCGTTATCGTTGAACTCTCGCTCGCGAATCTCGCATAGAGCACGTATTAGTTGTCCCAGCGCGGATGTCTCTCCGTTTTTCATCGTCGTAGTTTGCTGGCTCATCATTATATACGACGAAGTTCTCGTCATAGTTCTTATTATCGTTGTCATTACTGACCGTTATATGCGAAGATTCACCGGTGCACTATATGACGAGGTTGGAATGCATGTGCAGATATATGGAGCTTGAGTATGTTGAGAATTATGCCCTCCTGGCGAGTGGACTTGGACTCAGTCTCATTCTTCGTCATTTCTTTCTTTTTTTTAATCCCTCTTCGAAAGTCTTTTCCCAGTAAAGTTTGCCATCAGTGTTTCATCGCGTTACATATCTACGGATAGATATATTTACGTTGTTTTTGTTTCAACTTTTATATCGAGTTCAGTAATCATAAGGAAAAAACGATAATCAGCTTCCTGTCATTGTATTTACTGAGTTAATCGAGAATGACTTTTTTCATTAATTAAATATAACAGTCAATCTTTCGTGGGTTTTATTGGATCCAAAAGACTTTTGATACGTAGAGGAATATAATTAGGGAACCATTGTGACATAAAAAAGTGTTCCAAGTTGAGCGAGAAAGTACTGGAAAATAATTCGATGAACTAGCCTCATTATAAATATATTCTCCAGTATTATACCTTTTTTATGATGTTAATTCAAACATGAGATAGATCGAAAGGTACGAGATGAAAAAGTAACAAAGACATCAAAATCGCAGGCTGTAAAGACGCTAAAAAAATATTGATAGAGAGCGGCGAGTATGAAAAGAAATACTCTCGCATTCTCTCCTTTTGCCGACATAATTGAAACAATATCTCTGTCGGGGGCCGTAGCCACATCACGACGTCTTGAAAGAGGGCGAAGTAACAATAATTGTGATTTGCATTCTGTGTAACTCTTTCTCACTCACTCTCTCTCTCTTTCTCTCTTTCTCTTTCTCGATGCTCGGTTATGGTGCTTTGCTTCTGGCATTGGTGCTGCGTCATGAGGACGATGAAGAATAAGTATAATATGAAGAAGTGGCGGACACGAGGAAGCACATAAGAAACTAAAGTTCTCGTCTTAGCCCTCCATTACGATTTACCCGCATATAAAACAAGGGGAAAAGAGATGGTGAATAAAGGACAGAGAGATAGAGCAGTAAGAGAAAGACATAAACGCGTATTAAACCTCGGGAGAATGCAGTAAAGTGTATAATAATGAAAAACGTGTGTGTAGGTGTATATACAGTAAAACCGAGAATAATATTGTGCTTCTATACGTTTCTAACGGCTCTCCTCCCGTGTTGAAATAATTTTGCACGAGTTTCGTTGAAACCATCTTGCGCTTTATCCCCGTTCGTAACTGCCGAGGAAATGGTATTAAAATACACCAGAATGATTTCTGATCCAACGTTATATAGTGTCGCATCAGGAAAAATAGAACGGTACAACAATTTTGAAAATATATATATATATTTTCATTGAACATTACATCATTTTTGTATTTTTTTTTTAATTTGTGATGAAATTGAGATGAATAAAACGTAAGCTCAGAATATTGATCTTATTAGAAACGTCGTTGATAGGAAAATAAAGTTAAAAAATTCTGGAAGCAGGTGTTCAGATTGCGTGATGTTTAAGTAATTTTTGGTGATGCAATTAAAAAGCCCAAACATCCGAGTTAATTGAAACTTAAAATAGATCCTTTAAATATTCAAAAAATATTGGTTTTTTAATATAATGTTACGCTTGAACAATTGAAGATTCAGGACGATGATTTTCGAATAATGTGTTTACCCATTTTTTCCCTCTGGAAAAGCGACTTGCGAGAGTATTTCATGAATAGTCCAATTTCTACTAGATTCGCCCATATGTCTGCTCAAGTGTTAAGAGTAACGAACACATGCGGTTTTATTGTGCACACAACTCTTAGGAGTGTTCGAATATGAAGTTGTGCCGCGAGAAATGGAGTTAAATGCAATAGAAACGTAAAACTTGTGAGCCGCCTGCAACTCTGCTCGGTACTTCGGATAATAATGTTCGAAGCATTAGGCTTAATTGCATATTGGTGAGATTAGCGGTACGAATCTATTAGTGGCCTTTCGACCTCCCACAATTGTGCAGTGCGCAACTTGCACTGATATGCATTTGTTGACGAGGTCTCTATTCCAAGCGCTAAATATTTATTTTTTTTGGTCATCCTTGCTATCCTGTCGTCGAACCTCAAAAGTATCGTGTATTTTTTCAGGTTTGCTCGCAGCACTAGAAAAAGAGCTCTATTCTCTTTATTACTTTTCAGCTTTATTGTTGTTATTTTTCACCGTGATTTATATTCCGTACCCCGAAGGTACGATTTTCCAAATCTATAACTTTCCTCAATTCTGCCTACGCCCTCAATTTCGCTTACTACAAAATGAAGCGTAAAAAACATCCCCTGAGCTCCAATTGACTAAAAAACAGACTTTACAATCCGTGAACAAGTTTCCCCATCCCCAAACGTTTTCGGATCTCTTCGATCACGTTAATGTTTCATATTTTCTGTGGTCATTCAGTATCGTTCAAGTTTGAATAACGCAATACATTCACATAAATGTATTCGTACTGATGTGCATGTGAGAAGCACGTGCGTCGTCGACGGCCTGCCAGTTCTCGTAATCCAATAGAATAACAAATTTGGTCGGTGCATTCAATGGTTTACACAGTGTGCGTTATCTGTGGGCTTTACTGTGCTACTGTGCTTTCCGGTAGTGCAATTCGTACACACTTGACAATATGCCGAAGAGTTAAAGCCGTGGAGCCGTTTCATGGGGTAAGAGCACAAAAGACGCCTTGAGCTGTGACAATGCGGCGGGAAACTACCCCCTCGCTCGCTTCGCTGCTCTTCTGTATACTTGTGTACGTGCGCATGTCTGCATGTTCCATTCTCTCAACGGACACACGATTCTCTGGAGGCGCGTGGGCCTCGTGCCTTGGCCACGTGACTTTCCATATCCTCTCTTTCTCCCATCGTATATGTATATATATATATATATATATATATATATATATATATTAATTTACGCACCACAAAACTCCGTATCTCTCCAATGTGTCGAGTACCTTTTTGCCAAAGGATTCATTCTCTTGTTCTCCAGAGCCTCGTTTTCGCGTTGTGTATACAGACCTTTTGACAATCACAACATTATTCTTTCATTTGCCCATACATCTCCACCAACAAATGTAACCCTTTTTGTTGGACCAAGAATTTTCTGAGAGTGTGCTTTTCCAGTTCCCTTCCTGGGTAGTCCACGTTTCCGGAGAAACGATAGATTTTTATACGTATTTCGGAGATTCTGATTTTCATCGATTTCAGGACTATCGGATGTATCAGTTGAAAGAAGGATTTCAAAGCCAGCGTGATTACAGTTCTGGATTTTCAGCTGCATTTAAATATGGTAGAAAAAAAAAAATACGAGTTCATAGCCGGAAGGGCTTCAATACTTTGGCGACACAGGTTTAAAAAAGAGGAATAGCAAACTGGATTTTCGGGTTTAGAATAAATTTCAAGGATTTCCTGTATGTTTTGGTGGTAAATACAAAGCATCTACGCGGCGTATATACATATATTTGATTCTGTACGTTTAAGAGATACACATGCGTAGTAACCTGCGTGTTGCAACACCCGAAGAAGGGTTTCGCCCCATGAACGGGAGCGACATATGCGTGATGATGGATGATGATACAAACCCTAGGAAAACGTGCAACTCTTCTCATTCCCAGTTGTAGAGAAGTTTATAGGGAGAGAGGGGAAAACGAAACGGGGAGTTGCGTAGCTTGAGTACTGGCTGCATGAGCTGCGGCAAGCTCATAGGGCGCGTCGTCATTGTCCGGACCCGCAGCATAAGCCGAGACCATAAAACTGTAGCTCACAATCGCTTCGGCACATAAAAAGTTGAAAAAAAGATAAAAAAAAAAAAATAAACAATACTACGCCCTTATCTTTATATATCTTAGATTTTTTACCGCCCTGTTTTTTGCTGGAGTTTTCATGATTTTTGATAGATTTATTTTTTACTTTATTTCGTCTTTTTTACGACGTTCCGTCGTACAGTCCGAAATTTTAAACTTCACCTAAACCGACGTATTTCCGATTGCATATGTGGAAACCTTATAAAAAATGGAGTGCTCATTATGGCTAAGTTAATGGCTGGATTTAATTTATTATCTCATTATTACAATGAGCAAATTTGATAGGAAAAATGATTATGTCACACAGCAGCGTGCAATCATCTCGTCATCGTGACAATAATTATTTTTAGAGAAAAACTTAGTAAATATTATTAAATATCGTTTCGCACTGTTATGCTTAGTACATAGAACTTATTGGAATTTTATTTCTAATACCGACTCTGACGAAATCAAACTTGGAAGCAATTTTTTTGATTACCGCTTTGAAATTTGATATGGAAAACCATAGAAGTCTGACTCGAGATTCTCAGATACCGATCAGGATCCCACTATGTTTGTATTATGAACAAATTTCAAAAAATTGATACGAACAGTTTTAAGTTAAGAAGGGTGTAAAGTTTCAAAATTATTGAAAAGTCCCTTGGTGAGAACGTGGACTGTATATAACAAGGACTTCCTATTTTAATAGTTAACTCATGTTGGTCATTGCCGAACAGGACAATGACGACGGGTGGTAAAAAAAAATGATTCAACTCTTGGGATTTTCGTGAATCAATATGTATATACGAGACATTTATTCATACAGAAATATATACACGTATTTAAAAGTTTTGAAACTCGTTTTAAGCCATGGACGAGATTCCAATGGTTGACACGTCCTGGCCCAACCCGACGGGAGGTTACACGAGTTTGTCTCTTCTTCGTTCACGATCGATTCTTGTTCCCAGTCCCGCAAACATTGAAAAGATTCCTTCTCTCAATTCCGCATTAGTCGAATTAAATGATTCTAGAGGCGAGTGTAAAAGAGAGAACGAACATTCGACGTCTTTTTTCTCTCTCTCTCTCTCTCTCTCTCCCTTCCTCTCTTTCACTTTTCTTTTCTCTCTTTCTCTCCTCTCGATGACGAAAGGCAATATGCGCTTCGTCTGTCAAAATATGATTTTTATTCTCAGACGTCCCGTGGCGTGAATGACACCGGACGTCGTCGTCGGGCCCTACCGCCAAGATGAAGATCCTCCTGTAGAATCGACTCGTCGAGAACACCGAGGTGTAATAAAAGAACGAACAAAATGAGAATGAAAGAGCCCTTGATAACCAAACATGTAGACAGTAATATTGTCGATGTTTTTTCTATCTGCATCACCCACAATCATGCAAGTCATTCTTGTGTTTGAACATTGTCAGACTATGTCGGAACATTCCAACCAGAGAAAAGGAAACAATAATACTTGAAAACAAAGTCCACCATTTTATAAAAATCAATAAGAATATTGTTACAAATTGAAATTTGCAAATTGAAATCATCGTATAGTATTGAAATTTGTATCGTTGACAGAAATACTTTTATTTTTTGCCAATTGTGCAAAAAAAGTCGTCAGTCTGCTGTCTGAAAGGCAAAAATTGGGTAGTTTAAAAAAAGAGATTTTTTTTTGCATTCCAATGATCCAAACTACGGCATCTTAAAATCTGGCTGAAATATTTTGTCGTTATGTACTAAAAATATCGGTGAAATAGAGGCAAAGATTTGGACGATCTTATGTTTGATATTTCATTTGTATGTATGTATATATGAAGCGGTGGCAAAAAGAGAGACAAGAAAAACGTTTGCACTTGGACATACAGTTTAAAAGCAGTCGGTAGCAGCCACATGTAGCTTCTGGACTGTACACTCTCCCTCTGACGTTTATATTTCTACATGTATACAGTTTATACGAAGCGTAGTTCAACGTCGCAAAATCACGCGGCTCCTTGTCAAATCGCACAGTAAACTAAGATCCACACGCATGCACACACTGAAAGTAGGGTTGACTCGAGACGGACTTTGCACAAGTGTGTTTAGACATGTATACATAAGCACGTCTTTGAATTTGCCTGGAGCAGACAGAAAGGACGTCGCGATGCTTTATCATTCTAAATTCAATGCCATATTCTTTTTGACCTCAAACTGTAACCAGTATTTCGTTTATTAAGACGAGTTGACTGCATTGTTAATCATGATGAATTCTGAAAAACTTTGGGGAAAGTTTGAAACTACTTTCGGATAAGTGAAATCAAAGAATGTGAGATATAAGTGAACTTTCGTGGTGTAAAAGACGTAGAAATGAAAAGAAACAATTAATTTGAAGGACTTTGACTACATCCTTAAAAAGGTTCCGGTATGATTTTTTAAAAGAGCACAGAATGTATCTTGACTTTTAAGGTTAATGATTTATTGGACGAAGGTCTTGAAAAAATTGTTACCATATCGAGGTGCAAATGTTCTAACCATAATAATGTCCTCGAAGAATTGCAGATGAACCGACATAATGATCATCTCGATCCAGCACGTACTACGCTATAATAGTAACGTGTAACTCGTACTCGTCGATCAATGAAACATCCGGCGAATCTCGGGCACAGATGGCCGAGTTCTCTCGCGTATATACGTACCCGCGCACGTGCACGATTCAATTTCGTCTCGTATATGCCTGCAGCATCATTCGTAAAGGAGCAAAAGAGGCGTCGGGGGATAGGAGGATTGATAAAAAAAAAAAAATTGTATAGGGGGAATGAGGGGGTCGGAGGCACTTTGCGTGAATTTACCCCTATGTTAGTTTGACCCTGCGACCGAGTGCATCATCCTCCAGTGTATTCAAATTCTTTTCTCTCTCCTTGGATGCCTCTCGAGAGAGCATCTCTGCAAATAACATATTCATGTATAAACTTATCGGAAAACATTCACAAACATTGAGCGGATAAAGAGGGTCGCGCTACCTTGCGATAGCCATTTTTTCTGGGTGGCAAAACATCAAAAAAATAATATTTTCTCGCAAGAAAAAAAGTCCTCGGGGGTGTCGTGTTTCACAAATAGGGTGGATGCAACGCCTGGAATTAGATTGCATCCAGTGCACCGGCTCATTCCCCAAGGATCCTGTTATTGAGAGGGCTCATGTTTGGGAGCTTCATACCTAAAAAATCCCTATAAAAAGGTTGTATGACTAAAGTGTATTTCTATTTCATCAATAAGAGACTCGGCAAGCATCGAATTGTTCGGGGGTGGTGTAAAAGTGATACAATTTCCTTGACATCCCGGTAAACAGTTCACCCAGATACTGAGAACCACTGGGCGAACTATAGAGAGCAGGGTGGGGACCCTCTGTCTTCCGAGGGGCCTTGCAGATCGTAGTTGTTCGGCCGTGATCGGTAAACCTCGGGACTGCCTGGCCCAAGCCAGAGATTGTCCCAGACTGTCGACGTTCCCACGCCCTCCGCGCATGCGCCACTTCTCCCCTCTCACTCTCCGCTTACCCCCCTCCGCGCAACCGTCACGGGTTCTCCTACTCTTTCGGAGTTTTGGATAGACGCGCGGTTTCCTCGTACCTCTTCCCTTCTCCGGTCCGCTAATCGGCTGCCCCCTCCACTCGCTCGAGTTCGTGCCCTCTCCGTTTATCATTGAAACTCTCGCTCGCACTTTGCTCGTGTCTATGGTGTCTATTTCTACCCTTCCTAAAGAAGGAAGGCACAGAGCTCAGAGGCTTTACGTTTGATTGCAGTCAGACTCCGTTACGCCCTTTCAACTTGAAGCCAACCATGTGTACGCGGATCCTCTCACTTCCTCGGGACTCAGACACCCAAAGACATTTGCCATTCTCACTAACGTTCATGTGTGCGTATGTCAGGGCTTTCTATATACGTGTATGAATCTTTCCACCGTGGTGCGTTTGCATCTCTTCATGTCCTTCTTTCTCTCACTCCCCCTCTTGAATGCCACATGCTACAGACACAGGAAAACTACAGGCTCGTTCTTCTCGAATATATACGTATATGAAAAAGTGTTTTTTCGATATATTTTTTCGTCTCTTTCTTTCGTCCGTGTTCTCCTGTATTCGTACCCATCTCGTCATCTCACTTTCTCAAACCATTCAATGCACAATAAGTAGGGATAATTCGGTGGTCGTAGCGCATTGTAATATTATCGATATAAATGGCGGTGGATATATTGAGCTTAGTCCGTTCCAGTCGATTTGAGCGCATTCGTATCTTCCCATTCCTTTATAGCTTTATCTCTCTTTCTCTTTCTCTCTGCTCCACTGTCGTGTACATACGTTACGGGCATTTCGATACATATTTCTGTCCGGCTTATCAGTTCGTGGATGCAAATATTTATGGTTTCCTTTTTGATCCCATTGAAATCTACCCTTGCCTGCATGGGACTTATGCTTTTCGTTTTGAGCCTTCGCTCCTTGTACCATATTTGCAAGAGAGCTTTTTTGGGCGCTGAGCAATTGAAGAAGTTGATTCACAGCATTCATTCTCCTTCTTTTTTTCTTCTCGCAATGTATTTATCATCAAAATTTGTCTCGATGGAATTTTTCCCATCTTGATACGATGGAACAATCCTTCATTATTATTTGGAGCATCCTCTGATAATCGCTCGAATGAATAAGATCATGAAACAATAACCAGTTTATTATTATATTCGAAAACTCTTGCCTTACATAAATAACTTTCAAATCATAATAACTGAGTTTATAATTAAAGCAACTATGAATGATTTACTCATCGATGATCCTTCGCACGTGCGTACACTTCAAAAAAACTTTCGTTTCATTCCCCTGAATTTATGTGAATTACCTCGATCTTTTCACTATCTTTCCAGTACATAAGCAGCGTGCAGCGAGATGAAGAATAATCGATGCCCATTCTCGCGAATTCGTGAACCAACGAAAAAAGCTGGATGCATTCGAGAGTGCAACCGGCCAACAAGAAAATATTTCTCTTATGCTAGTATGAGCCCATGCAAATTGTAAACGGTAGGCGCTCACCTACCGTTTCTTCGCCGTTATTTGCTCACGGGAGTAGTTCCATACGTTAAATGCACTTCTCTGATGTATGTCTATACATACACGTCTCTGAGGGCCATTCTGGTGAATATCTCTGACCGGGAGACGACCCCAGGCCTTTAATACAGATTGCCAACGTTATTTCTTAAATTTAACGATCGTCCTTGAAACCCGATATTCCTAGAGTAAATTTTACAACATTTACAAACATTTTTTTAAATAACAGTAAAGCATAAGCTCATGATCGTCTAAAAAAAGGTGACCTCTAAAACGTTTCAGCAACAGTTCAGTTCCTTTCCTTTGCGACTAGACTACGAGAGAAGCACATAATACAGTGGTAGGATTACGCAGAGAAAAGCAATAAAAAAGACGTAGAAAAAAATGAAAGATAAAGTTTGCGGAGAAGAGAGTGTAATGCAGCGTAGAGAGATGCGAAAAGTAAGTGTGTACGATGGCTACAAATATATTGCTTACACGTTGAATTCTATACATGCAGAAAGAAAAAAGACAAACAGAGTGAGCCGTTGTCATCTCGCACTGACGTGCTGATTGCCGGCACGAATATATATCGTCACAGTAAAATAGCCACTGTTCCAAGAAGCTTCAACTTTTCTTATTGGCAAAGTGGCGTTGGGAGAGAAGAAAAAAAGCTCATATATTCACGCTGATGTTGTTGCCTTCTGATCTTGAACAAAAAACTAGTTTTGGTCATTTAAAAGCTTGAATAACATTTTTTCGTACCTCTTCCGACAATTTACTCTTTTCGTACAATTTTTTTATTACCTAAATGCGCGAATTTCACAAAAGAAAAAAAAATACCAAATAACACAGTACTGCGGTCGTGCAACTATGTAAGTACGTAAGTCTCGTACGAATCCGCGGATTATAGCCACACGTGAGTCAAAGTAATAACTTGGCACCGCGTGTTCAAGTGGTTTTCCATTTGGAGGTTATCCGTGTACTTTCTATGAGATATTCCATGGCGAAACGAGTCGCGTTTCTTGTATCTCACGCATTGCAATTTTATCGATTATTTTTAGCTTCGCTCTACTAACCCTGGAATTTATTGATGTGATTTTAAGTATTTTTTCTCAATTACCATCATTTGTTCGCTCGTTAAAAAATTATGTGGCGATTTAAATATTTTCGCAGATTGCAAACACTTTTTTTTGCAGAATAAAAAGTTTTGCAGAATTATTTCGTAGTAAAAAAATAATTTTATTTAAATTAAAGCAAAATGGGAGTGGGGAAATGAACTAAATTAATAACTGTGATTTACTTTTATACATTTTTATTAAAATTATGGACGGGTTTGAAGGAATAACAGCCCAAAAATGGTCAAATCGACATGGAAAACTCCACATATATAAATTTTATATATTTATAAATGGATATATGTATATAGAGCCGACAAGAAACACGCGAGGAGACAGCCCGCGTTTTGCTTGGCTGAACACGCGTAGAGATACATTCCACCTTCTTATCCTTACGGATCCCTTGTACGTATAGTTAGATTCCGGTACATGTATATATATATACATGTGAAGCAAGCTCGCTTTTGCCTTCGCCACTTTACCGTTTCTCTTTGTACGTTATATATATATACATACAATATATCCAGACTCTTTTATCTACTCAGTATTACCTATATCTATTTATCAACATTATTAGACTACGGACGCCTGACTGGCCTGTGCTCCGATTTTTTCATACTACTATTATTCGCGCCGTACTTTATTTTATGCCGGCGTTTCCCATATATCTATAATCCCCATTTATGTGGAACACCGAGGAACAAGTTTCCGTGAGCACATTATTTTTGTTTTTTTTTGTTTTTTTTTTTTTAATGGAATGAAAAAAAAGAGCGTACGAGGTTAATCTATTCTAGGGCTCACTTTCTAGTGCACATCTTATTATTAAATCGACAAATCTCCTCGATTGTTTTTTTTTATTTATTATTCCGAGTGTTTGTTTAGCACATGAGTGTAAATTGTTCGAAATTAAGAGATAACACGTAGAAGTTTGATTTGAAAATTTGAAAGTTTGAATTATTGCATTTTTTGACAATAGCAAAAGTTTTATTCAGGGGGCGAGGATTTAGTGGGCTGCAGTTTTTAATGAGAAGTGGCGATTGTTTTCGTCATGTATCGCCAATTAATCATGAATTTATCGGCACTTAAGTAGATTCGTATGTGTCATTACTCGATTTTATATATGGAGAAATTTACATTTGTGTCAATTATTTTTGTGATATTGCCATATTGGGAGAATCCGATGAAAAGAATTCGGTATTTGCAAGTATACACGTGCACATTTGATGCAACTCTTTTGTGAGGAAAGAGAACGGAGGCATAAGAATTCAGGGAAGAAATGTTGGAAGAATATTAAAATGAGGCCTCGAATCGTTCGAGTCAACAGTTTCCTGAACTGTTTCTCATCCCAATTATTTCTCGTATTCGCAACGTTTGTACGATGAATAATATAAAAATACATGCGTGCGCGCATACGCGTGTTCGTATTATTTTCTCTTGTTTCGATGATTTTTATTTTTCGGCGGCTTGGTGACTCGCGAGCGGAAAGGAGCAACGATAATTGAAATAAACATAAGCTTTTGGTTGGAACGGGTCCCTTTCAAATGGTAATTTCTTGTCCCCGCCGCGACCCTCCCACGCCGAATCTTCCTCCACTGTCTTTCTTATTTCCTCCCGACGAATATATTCTTCTCGGTCTCCTCGCTCCATCCTTTTCCTCGGTCTCTCCTGTTGGACTCTCAAGTACCAATGGACTCAGTTTAGCTCCAGAGCGCGGTAATAAAGTCACGAATTTATAATCTTCGAAGCATTTTCCCTCTTGAGAACCAAACACGTGCAAAATGCAATATCCATTTTTTTCATCGTTCGAGTCACCATTTGGATAGAGAAACGAGGATGTAACAGTTTTTTTTTTATAGGTTAAAATTAGTTATGCGTATGTTTTGGCCGATCATTGAAAATTGCGGGGGCGACCGACCACGAGGAAAGAAGCAACAAATTCAGGAGAATTTGCGAGTTTGTTGCACTCAAAACGAATTGGATGCAATAATAATTAATATTCTCGCCATGTTCATTGAAAATTCTCTGACCATCAAAATTTGCCATCACAAACTTGACACTTGTTTCAAATGCCCCAATGAATAAATAAGGAGCAAAATGAGAAAAAAATGCAAAAAAAGCAGGCAAACAGGCGCGATAAGCCATCTGAGGTGAGGAGACAAAAATAAAATGAAACAAAAGTAAAGGGCTTTAAAAATGCGTTCCACGTCGTTTCTAATGATGTACCTCTTGGCGTGCAAACGTTGGCTCCTTCGATCGTGAACGATAATTATCGAGAGCGGCAACGATATATGTTTTCGGAGGCATTCGGATCGAGTAAAAAAGAAAAAAAAAAATTGCAAAAAAACACACCGAAACAGACAAGAGAAGAAACGAGGAGGGAGGCTGCGCTTTTTTTATTTCTTTCAATCTTTCTTTTTTGCTATGGACACGCATATATTCAGCGTCGAAGGAAGAGGTTGCGTTGTAAAATAAAAATAAAAGATATTTGAATGCAGAGGAGAGGATGCTTTTGTTTTTTAGAAGAGGAGTGTATATGTCGAGTGTAAAAAAAATGAAAGAATAAAAAGAATGGAGAAATCGGGTGGTGGACCAAAAAACCTCTCAAGTTATCGTCAATGTGTGTGTGTGCCTGTGTGTTTTTATGTGTATTTGTTGGGGCTATCGTGCTAAGACAGGAGTCCTGAAGTCGCACAGCTTCGAAAGATTTTACTCTCTCGAGCTCTCTTTCGGTCGTCTCGCTCAGCGGCAACTCTCGCTAATCACCGAGGCTTTCGTTCTCCTCGTTCATTCTCCAAGCTCCCTGGTAAATGTATAGCTGCTCCGATGCTCCAGTTAGGTAGCTCGTGATTCCCCTCCTAACTCTTGTGTTCCCTTCATCGGGGATATATTTCCCCCGGGTCCACGTCATCCTATCGCGCGCTGCTCATGTCGAGCACCTGCGCTTTCAGCGCCCTAACCACTCTCGCTTCTCTCTACTCTCCTCGCTCACTTTACCGATCCGCAACCGCGAGATCCGCAAATTATTGCATCCGGAAAAAAGTGCAGGCTAATCAATCACAACTTTTCCATTGATCATTTTTTTACTAGTAGCTTTTAGCATAAAAAAAAACACATGATCGTATTTTCCGTTTGCCTATCGTTTCTTCGTAATAATGACAATTGATTGGCCCATTTTCACGAGTATATTTTTATAGAACTTTGCCGAGTCTCTAGGTACACTGTTAAAAAATATATGAAATTTATAATACTTTTACAATACAACGGTAAATGAAATTTACAAACCGGGTGTATGAAATGAAAATTATTACACTCGTATGCCAAAATTGAAATATGAACATAAATTTTGGTTACTGATATGGAATTTAAGATACATAACATTGAATATTCATATGAAATCTGAAAATTTTGTGGACATGCATTGAAATAAATCATATGTTTGATTTATAATTAATACAAATGTATATGAATTCATCTACTATCAACAATGTATTAAAATTACAGTATGATCTTCACTTTTCTTGACAGTTGACTGAAAAATAAAATACACATAAATGTTAATAATACGATACATGTTATTTCCCATCATAACTCTATCTCTTAAAAATACGGTACAAAAATGGGAATGAAAATTAATTTACCCTGCAGTATAAAAAAAAAATCCGTGTATTAAAATTCATTTGCCTATGTATTAATTACAAAAATCTCAATATTAAAATTAATACACAAGTGTAGGAAATTCGTAACGCTCTGTGGGCACCGTGCTTCGCGCTCTGGCCACCGCGTGGCGCAGAGCGTCGAATTTCTCATAGGAGGCACGTGCTTCGGACGAGGATATATACAAGTCGCTCGAATCTAAGAAAATTGTGTAAAACATGAAAATGGTAAACACCAAACTTAACACAAGATGTTGAGATTATACTAAAAAATTTTACGACGACAATTGCTCGACTTGATTGCTACGGCATCAAGTGGTGATAAGTCACTCTAACTAATTTCTTGAGATGTCTGCATGATTTCGACCTTCAACTTTAAAAAATCGAACACAATAGTACATGAATTAATGTATTCCCCGTAAAAACTCATAATAGCTGAATTTATTTAATATTCATTCGTATATTAATATTCAAAAAGGATCACCAAATTTTATAATACATCTCTAGAAATATCGTAGACATATGTAATGCGAAAACGTTATACGGTGCCTGAAATTTAGTAATCTTGAATCTGAAAATTATTATGCTGGTAACATGAACTTTAATATACCTGTATAGTAATATTTGCAGATGTTTCGTGTTTTTAATATGCACAAGGTCAACATTTCTTACATGTATATGATTTTTCAAATACACAAGTATATTAATTTTACTGAACAGTGCTCGTATCATTAAAATACCGGGTCTCTCAATTTTCCTCAGCGTATCTGAATTTTCATATACGGTATCCGCATAAAAGCTTCCTATACATGTGTATTAATTTTCATACGGAAATTTTTTACAGTGTATGAAACATTCTTTACTACGAAATAATATAGATCGCGATCTATCCTACACACAGTTTTTGAAATAAGTGGACTGCAATAACTTTAATAACCTCCTAATAACTTCAACTATCAAGTAATGGAAAACCAATGGTATTTTTCATTTTTTTAAATCTAGAACAGTCGATTAAATACACTTATTTTGGTAAATTACTCCGCTTCTATTGAATTAGCATATTATTTTCGTTTAAATAATAAAAAATTTTAATCACCGTATCCGGATAATATTTTTCTCAATCTTACATACGAATTATTAATCGGAGTCAAAGGTGAATTCAAAAATTGTTTTTGAGCCGAGAACATTCCCCCACAGACTATGAATCATAACATTTCATTTCGGATTGTCCTACTATATATCTCGTTATTACAGTGAACGTTTTGTCTCTGTCTCTCTCTCCCTAACTCTCATTCTCCGTGCGTTATAAATGTATACGATTGAAGTCCTTTGCGATGGAATGTTTAGCAATTCGTTTGGCTTTCGAGACACGATCATTTGTAGCGGGATGCGAGTATTGAATGGATCTAGCATCAAGGATCAAGTATATACGTATGAGATTTGCTCCGAGCCGGCGAATCAAGAGAAAGAGAGAAAAAGAAAGAGCGAGAGAGAGAGAGAGAGAGAGAGAGAGAGAGAGAGAGAGAGAGAGAGAGAGAGAGAGAGAGAGAGAGAGAGGAACGCGCTGATTACACGCCACCAACGCCCCGGGCCACAAGGTTTCAGGCTGGTCAGCATCAGGCGTCCTACACCGACTCGCTGTGATTAGAGATGAAGCCAATTTCGCTTGAGACTCGCATATATACATGTATATTCCAATATCCTTCGACCCAGTGTCTCCTTCAACTTTGTTTCTTATTCAGTTTCCTTTTAGACTGCTACTTCTTCGTATTATCTCCGCTTCTGTTGCTCCAGTCTTCAACTAATGCGTCTGAATTTCTGAGGGAACGTATTACATACCATACACGCAAATGTGCATCCTACCTGTACGAGAAAAAGAAAATTGCGCACGCTTAAGGGCATCCTTCAATTACTCTCATAAAATCTCTCATAAGTATTCGTATGTTTTCGTTCGAAAAATAACGATTTATGAGTTTTTAACTTACGTTGTTGACGTTGATGTATAATCAAGGTTTTATTTATCTTTGTTGCATTAAGATCGACGAAAATGCATCATGAAAAAGTACATCAAAATGTTTGTTTTTCACTTATCTTAATTTTCGTTTCATAAATTAATAACTAAAACTCTATTTCTAATTTTTTATTTTTTTTTTTTCAAAGTACGATACATTTTGAAATATTTCTCTTGCATTCTCAAAAAAACTCGTTTCAAAATACGAAATTCGAATATATTTCAAAACTTTGTTGAAAAATGAGTTTTCAATTACTGTGGATTAGTTTCAACGCTGTATTTTTTCTGATTATATCAACGCGATTGAGGTTAAGTGCGAACGCCCATTATGTTATCCCATAGTCTCGATTTTCCGGGGAAACGAAAGAAAATAAAGATAAAAAGAATGAAAAATGTTGAAAGAAAGCTAATGAACCGCTATCTTTAATGAATGTTTTCTCACGCCTGAAGATTGATTCGTTTGATTACGATTCATATCCGGAAAAACTTAGTAGGTATTAAATTTTTAACTTGACAACTAAATTTGAGCAAAAAACGGGTGATACGTAGTCAATGCCCCGACGAAAACCGGTATACCTATATATATATATATATATATTTGTACATTATTGAAAGGCTTTGACGCAGTAAAGAAAAAGGATTAGGCACGGTGGTGCTTGTAACCCTGGGCTCTTCTTAATTTATCTATTCCCAGAGAGTGCTATATATCGACCGGTTTCATGTTCCTCACTTATTTACAATTTGATCGTATGTATATATACATATACCTCGTGGATTAGGTTATGTGTTGAGATTGATCAGCTCGGTGTGTATCGTATGAATATGAGACTGAGAAAATATACTTTTTATGTGGCTATTAACGTCCATAAAACCACTACATTTTTTCCGGTCTATCTTTCTTTTTTTATTTTCCTGTTTCGTTTATTGGCTCTTATTCGACTGGTCGGGATGTTAATTCTCTTCCGACTTTGAAGAAAAAGGCCAATAAGACTCGTTCAAGTTGACGCGATGCCGCTAAGCGCCCTCTGGACAATGAGCGCAGCATCAAATCGACAGATGAGGATTTTCAACGCCGATATATATCCCCATCGCGTGCCAACACGAAAAGATACACCGCATTTTTGTTTCTTCTCGGTTTTTGAGCAAGCCGCATCACCTTTTCAATGCACGTACAGGCACAAACACATACATAAAAACTTACACATACAAACCAAAGTGCTATCGTCGAAATATTTAAACCACCGAGTTTTTATCGTAAACGTTGCCCCGAGGTCGTCTCGGGACCATAAGCATGTATATGGCTAGGTGTATGCGAGTTGAGAATTATTTAAAAATTCCTTAGCAATCCTTCGATCATCCCGAAGGCTCAAAATGAATATGTAAAATATTGGAAGGGACGAGGGTGAAAAAAGACATAAAGACGTATTTTTATATTAACGTTTATAATTCGACTGAGTTTTCGTCGTGCGTTAGTTGGCTAAGGGAAGCATATAGAAAAATTATTGTTCGATTATTTCGGTCCCCTATTCTCTACCGCTTCTGACTCGTTCTTTTTTGTCCCTTTACTGTATCGCTCTCTCTCTCTCTCTCTCTCTCTCTCTCTCTCTCTCTCTCTCTCTCTCTCTCTCTCTCTCTCTCTCTCTCTCTCTCTCTCTCTCTCTCTCTCTCTCTCTCTCTCTCTCTCTCTCTCTCTCTCTCTCTCTCTCTCTCTTTCTTTCTTTTTCTCGTTTGAAACTCGTGACGTTTTCCGATTCTGCGGTCACGAGCCGATTCAGGATTCCATTATCGCGATTAGGCCCCCGCGCGCCCAACCCGTCCCTCTCTCTTTTTTTTTACTGTTTTACCAGCCTCTTCTTTCCGTACAGATCTTCTTCGCTCTCTCAAATCCCTCTCTGCCATCTCCCATATGCCGTTGCGCACACAGTTGTCGTTGACTTTGGACTGCAGTAAGAAAGACGAGAGAGAGAGAGAGAGAGAGAGAGAGAGAGAGAGAGAGAGAGAGAGAGAGAGAAATAAGAGGAAGACAGAAAGCTCGCGCGGTATTCCTGGACCATTATGGTAATGATATGTTCTTGGATATCGAAACTTGGAACGCGCGCGCGGTACGGTCTCTCTTCTTGACTCTGCACTACGATGATACCGATACAACGAGACTGTGAGATCGGCGAATTCATGTTCTGGACTACGCGGTTATAACGTACATTTCGGTTGTGCGCTATTAGGAAGATGAAAGATCATGACATAAATAACTCAATAAAACATGGAGAGAATTGAAATTCAAATGATCGCAGCGTTGCTTGTTTCAAAATTAGAAAAATCTCAAAGTATTATGTCATATTTATTTGTTTACTTAAACAAATGTGTGGCCCAGTAATAAAAAAAAGTAATAGTTTACAAGAAAAGAAATGTAGTTTCTCACGGAAAGTTTCAATCAATTAAAACCGAACATTAGATTAAGAAAAATGCAGAGGGAACAAAATTTTCACACAAAAATCAAAGCTTACCGTCCGAAGGAGCCTCAAAATTGCATACATATTGTAACAAGCAGAATTTATCACAACATCATTTCATAAATCTTGTGCCAAAACCACTCAAAAATTGCCTTGAGCTATTAGCAATAAAATTCAGCCTAAAAACCAACAAATCCATGACATCCGGATAATGTATTGTCGTTTCACGAAAAACACGTTGTTTTATCCTTCTTAAGCGCCACGGAGTGGCCGTTACTACGTAAATGTATAATTTCCATAATATATACATACAAGAAATAGCGAGTGGATTATTTACCGTGGAAAAAAGAAGATGCGCTACAGGTCCTCACGAATTTCTAATTATTATTCATGAATGAAGAGGCGATGAGGTCACTTCTCTTCCCTCTTAGTCCCTTTCTTCGCTTTTTTCGCTATAACGTGCTTAGATGAGGTTTCGCGTAATTGGTTGTTCCTCTCTCGCGTATACTCCTCATCGCTATTCACAGGTATAAAACACTACTGCACGATAGACTGTACATAAACAGCAAATCTATCGTACATTTGGTTTAGATACTGAGAGCTTCGTTAGGAAAATCTACACCATTATACGTTCAAGTGTGTGGGTGTGTCTGCGTGTGTGTATGTAAAGCTATTACTAGTGGCTCACTGGTGCATCAATACTACCCCCACGTTCGCGCGCGATGTTTCGCATAATGACGTAATTAGCGTGACCCTCCGATGTTCCAACAACGAATCGACTCCTGACTTCTTCTTGCTGGTCCACCCTCCATGCTTGTTCTCTGCTCTTCCACCACTTTAACGACACCCGCATAACCTTTTTTCCCTTCCTTCTACTCTATTGCCTCTTTTATGTTCAGGGCAATCGTTTGAGATTTAAAAAATCTTGGTTAAAAGAAAAACTGATGACTGAAATTACTCCCAGCAATATGCCTTGTCAATCTTTTTTTTACGAATTGAACTAAATTTATAGGAGAAACAGTTTATAGGAGAATGTTGTGATGAACAACTTATGAGATGTCTCTAGTGGCTTGTCTAATAAAATATTGTTTTTTTTGTCAATTAACGGGGTTATCCCATGTGACAGCTATTTTTTTTTCGCTTTTTTGGGAATTTTTTTTGTTGAACCATTAAAACACAATATCTTTAAATTTTTACCACACATTTATTAACATTTTTACAGACCCTCAGAATTTTATCAAACAAAAATAACGAGTTTAATCGACTTTACACCGTTCGGAAGACACTCATGTGTTGGTTGACGGCTGCCATGATTCTAGACGTTTTGCTCATTTGAAATTAAAAAATCAAACGGTATTTTAAATTGTAGCCCTGAGACTATCGCTGGAACTAGAATAAAGTAAAAATATCGAAAATTGAATTTTTGGCACGGTTTTAAAAGTCGAAAAAAACGACGAAACTTGGAACTTCACATTTAAAACTGTGCCAAAAATTCAATTTTCGATATTTTTACTTTATTCTAGTTTCAGCGATAGCCTCAGGTCTACAAATTGAAATGCCGTTTGATTTTTTGATTTTAGAAGAGCAAAACCTCCGGAATCATGGCAGCCGTCAACCAACACATGAGTGTCTTCCAAACGGTGTAAAGTTGATTCAGCTCGTTATTTTTGTTTGATAAAATTCTGAGGGACTGTAAAAATGTTAATAAATGTGTAGTAAATATTCAAAGATAGTGTGTTTTAATGGTTCATCAAAAAAAAAATTCCCAAAAAAAGCGAAAAAAAAGCTGTCACATGGGATGACCCCGTTAATTTATTTAGGGAAAGTTTGACTGATGATATTTTATTTGTTCAATGAAATTGATCGGCTCGATTAGGAGTTTTGTAATTCTACAAAAACATGTTAGTGATTAATGAATTCAGCGATATAATTGTACGAAACATCTGAAATTTCTTTGAACATGAAAAAATATGTAATGTGGTTACTAAAATGTTGTTCCATGCCGCACGAACGCTGTAAAGTATACGCAGTGTGGTAAGTGGTAAGTGTGTGTCACTTCGCGGTTGGCTGCATCGCAAAAACTTCTTTCCCGAGCGATAGCTCTATTTTTCGTAACGCCACAAACGCCTCTCGACAGACTAGCTTATAGACGCATCGTGTATATAATCAGTATAAATATATCAGTCATTTCACGCCAACTGATCACCTAAATTTTATGAAACATCGTCTAACAAATTTATAAATATATATAATAATTAATCTCGATTTTTAAAAGGCACTCTAAGAATTTTTAGTCAGAAGGGAAAACAACGTAAGGTAAATGTACCATTTTCCGGGGTAGTACACAATTCGGGGAATTTTAGTTCAAAACGTTAAAATAAGAAAACTTTCCAATATTTTGGGAAATTTTGACGGAAAAATTGATCTGTGACTCCTACAATGTATAAAATTCAAGCTTAGTTTATATTGTTATTAACACTGTAACTGCAATCTTGAGCTAATTCGTCAGTCAGCGACGAGTCGTCGTACGAGGCACTTTCACTGGGCAAAGTATCAAAGTATAAAGGTGATGACAATTTTCGTAAGGTCACAAAACGTAAGAATTCATTATTTTTTAATAAAATTTCGCTTCCTCGGTACTATTATTGTTGTATTTATTAATTGATCCCAGTTTTCGAGTCGTTCTGTGAGTTTTTTAAAATAAAAAATCCGTTTTTCTGAAGCACGGAATTACGTTTGATATTTATGTACATAATTCCGTGCCTAGAACGGGACGTTTTATTTTTTAATTAACTCTTACAAATTAATATAATAACTTTTGGTTTGATCAGAGTATTTTTTTCCGTTATTATAGAATATAAATATATAGCTTTTTTTCAATTTTTAATAATTTTTTTTATTATTTTTTAACCTGTTCACATCTGCTAGCACGGAATTGTGTCCGAAATAATGTGTATTTCCCTTATTCCGTTCTATGGGCCGTAATTGAAGACACCAGACATGGAATTGAGTATCAGACATTGTACATATCCGTTATTATATCTTAGGCACTGTAATGTTGGTTACTGTTCAATTAATTTGTAAACACACCAATGTTATCGAATTTTTTAATATTTTACAGCTGGAATACTTATGGAATAGAGTATGTCGGAATTATGGACATAATATCACGGAATTAGTGACAGCGACATATTTTTATCACGGAATTACATACATTTATAGAGTTTCGAAAAATGTAAAAAAAAATAATTAAAACGTTATTTAATGTGTTTGAAATTTTATAATATTAAAGAAAACTAAGGTATTATCGTACTAAAATGATTTTTGAATGACTTTTTAAAATAAAACAATTACAAATTCATTGCAAAATTGAAGGAGTTTAAATTCCCGAAATACGATACATTTACCTTAAGCTTATTTGGTCCAGTTTTGACTGTTGATCCTTCAGGACAATGATCAATCCGAATCTCGAAAAGCCTCGTGAAAAGTGTGAGATAATGATTAAAACAAAAGTATTCCTTGACAGGATCTGTGAATTTCATTTGTATATTCATCAATTTTCAATTTTTTGAGAGTGCATAAAAAAAATCATTATGCTATTTAATACTTTGTCTCAATTAAAATCTGTAGTGCAAAAAATTTAATTAATTGAAACATGTGATTGACTCTACGAAGAAGAAGAGAAAAAGGAAAAGTTAGGTTGGTGAATCGGGGTTAGAATGGCCTATAGACAATTTAACATACTTATAGGAGGGCAGCCGTTATCTTAGAGCTGATGCGGACTATGGTCCGCGAGTCGATGAAAAAGGAGAAAAGGAGAAGAAGTAAAAACGCGATGAGTATAGGAACGAAGCTGCAAACACAAACAGCTGAGTGTGTAGGTTGGGCGAGGCCCAGGTGAAAGCTTGAGAAACTCCAAGAGTCCTGTAACTCACTAAGGCAAAAGAGACCTCGGACTTTAACGCTGTTGCACTTACTCACCGCATATATCTTTACTTCATACTCTGCACCTCACCACGAAATAGATCCTATACATTACTTGTTTATATAGTATATGTCTCGTGAACAAGTCACCGCGGCGAAGGGGTTGTAACTCGTTCACGCGCGGCTCACGCCATACAGCAACTCTGAATTTCCGGATTTCAAATTCTCGCTGCACGCTATAGGAAATAATAATGGGAAATCTCGTTTATATGAACGTGACAGCTTTTATTCTATGCCATATAACACACATCAGCCTGTAAATTATCCAATTTATATCTTACGATATTGGAGTAAGCAATTTATCGTCCTCTTATCGCTTATACACATTAACGCTCTTTCACACGTATTATTAGTTCTCCCACTTGCCTGTTATGGGATATCAACTCTTCGAACACTCTTTCAATCCCTCCCAATAACACTTTCCATGACAGTTCAATGCGTTGACTTGAATTAATGAAAATTCCTGGCCATCTCAACCAACTGCGAGATTTTATCAGGATCTAGATATCGCTAAATTATAGCTAATTACTTTTTTGATGCTGAATTGATGAACAATACAACAAACAGTTTGAATTAATTCCAGCGTACGTATTATTTATTTCATTTTATATAAAAAATTAGTGAAATTGGTTGGATAAAAGAAATTAGTTAAAAAAATCTTCATCATTAAGTAGTTAGTGAAGTTAATTCAGTCCTGATTAGATAGGAAGCGCATCTCGTCTTTTCGAAATATGCCAATTCATTAAGTTCAAGATTCATTGGCTAATAAGGCAGTCTATTTATTTATCGACATTGTGATCGATGGTGAAACGCCTAACCCACTTCCGTCTTGGCATCCTTCCAGGGCAGAGTTAAAGTCAAGTTGATGAATTCTCGATCTCGTGAATCACACACATAGGAAAGGCGAAGAATCAGCTTCCTCGATCGCTTAGCGAAGAACATTACACATACACTACTTTAAATATGTATATATATAAACTCACAAAATGCTCGAAGCACCTGCTTAGAGAGTCGAGAGACGTTCACAACCATGAGGACGCTGCGACGCCCGATGGTGTCGCGATGCCGTTGACCCCTCTCGAGGTGTCGTCCACTTAGCTCACACTCTCTAGTCTTCAGTTGTTTCTGATGCTGTTTTCTTTCTAATACTAAACCATACAATTCCTGGGAGACATCTTGGAGAAATGTCTAACCAAAGCTGCTTGATACAACGCCTGATATGGACGTTCTAATCTTCTTCGCATCTTCTTGTTAATTCCCCAACGAAATAACACTCGTTCGAAAGTTTTTTTCACCGTATTAAGAAAAAGGGAGAATCTGAAGTAATCGTGATGACCTTTGATACTCAATTTATTTGGGCATCAAATAATGACAGATGAATTTGTAAAAATAATCTAGGCAACATAATCTATAGGAACATTTGAGATATTCAGAATTCTAGCACTAAATTAAATTTTTCCCACAAGATAACTTTCAATCTTACTGTATGATCATAAAAATGCCTTTCTTTCCTAGTTATTGGAAGTCGCGGGACAGCTCTTTTTTCTGTGTCATTTGAAAACTCAACTGTACGATCGATCCCTGAATTATTGTAGTCCAAAGAATCCTGGTGCATCTTGGAAATGATGATCGAGCAGCTTGATATTGTTGTTTTCCCCTTAACGTCTCCCACCACCGATTTTCCCACGCGTGCTACGACTGCCGTGCAAGCGCACACTTCGAGTATCGTCTTCGTATATACGCGAGGTTTTTTGCGAATCGCTCCTCAGGATCTTCGGTATAAGTTCTATTGACGCTGCATGCACGTTGATGAACAAGCGTCCTGCCGTCTAGGCCGTTCGTGCCTCAACTAGGTTTTGCTACCACGAACGCACGTATACACCAGACTTGCAATCATTGCTCGATCCGGTTTATAAGGAAGACTATGTATACAGAGTGTCTCAAACGCTTCTGAATCAACAAATTCAATGACGCGAAATCTTGGAGAGAACAGTGCAGTTTTATTTTTGTCTGCTGTGTCACATTGATGAGATTTCATTGATTATTGAAGTAACTAATCCTATGGACCGAGAAAGAAGAGCGTGGATTAGGGGGAGCCTTCCCTCTTCTTTTGACATTAGCGGAGTAGACAGCTTAGGGCGTAATTGATCCCTAGAAAAAATGTACAATCGGCTCAATATTGGCCAACACTGGGCTACACTTGGCCAATGTTGGGCCAGACTTGGCCGATGTTAGGCCGATTGTACATTTTTTCTAGAGATGTTTGCCGACCATTGCGACTCCTTCACAACTACATATTGAATTGGCTGCTACTAATCACTTCATGACTAATTAACAGAGCATCAGTGAGTAAAATAAATAAGGACTTTTTTCTTCAAAATTAGCAAATTTGCGAAGACTTTTGAAACCCCCTGCAAAGCCCTGCAAACGTGACCTCGCAACCTGCTGTGAAGGCGAGATTTTCCAGAGTCGCGACACGACTCTGCCGATGAGTTGAAGAAAATAATTGATCGACCAGTTGATTTCGCGCCGCACTGCGTCACTAACAAACCAAGTACATAAATAAAATGAATATGATATACCTGAACGGACATAAATATAATAGCCGAGCTTAAAATGATCCAAGAGAATCTTCGACTACTCCTACGTGTTTGGAAGGTCAGTAAATATTTTCCAACCAAGATTTTACGGATGCATAGAGCGTTGGCTTTCTGTCAAACTCGAAGATTATCCGAAGAGCTTTATTCTGCCATATAAGTCGAAACTATGCGTGTTATACTTCCACAAATTATGCGGTGCCAATTATGGGTTGTCGATATATGTATAACGTGAGCACAGAGTGGTCGAAATCTTGGTAATGCAGATATGGGGCGTTACGAGAAACACAGTGGAAAACTATAAAGTGGAACATCCTGATGGCATGGTGTTCTGGCTCTTCACTCTACATGTTACATACATATTATACACATATGGTACTGTAATGTTTGTCTATATACAGGCTGTATGGATAGCACATAGGAAAAGTATATAACTCGTCGAATACATCGATGCATTAATGTTTCTCGGTACATCGGCAGCAATGAGCGGATCACGTTGAAGAAATTCTCGTCGCTGTCTCGAACTCTCCGGATATCGTGCAAAAAGTAGAAACCTCACGGGAGATCGAGAGATGAATGTGCAAGGGGGAAGGAAAGGAGAGTGGGGAAGGAGGCCGGAGGGGGCGGGGGGTTGCAATCTCCAGTGAAGTAGCCTTATGCAGGCTGACTCAGGCATGGTTTTACTGGGAAAACAGGCGACAAGAAGCCTCGCAGTATCATTGGCGCATGCTGTGTGGCATCCCCGTGTGCTGACCACTTCGCATACCGAATGACCAACAACTGGAAACCAAAGGACACGTAGGTGAAGATAGGATACAGTGGGACACGGAATATAGCGAAAAAGTGTGGATTCTTTTGCCAAATTATACAGTTGTGCATAAATCATTGCGTTGATCTTGTAAAACATCGGAATAAGTTGATGAGATGGAACATTCTGCTTAGGGTTCATTGC
Organism: Rhimphoctona megacephalus; assembly: GCA_963989365.1. Taxonomy (NCBI): domain Eukaryota; kingdom Metazoa; phylum Arthropoda; class Insecta; order Hymenoptera; family Ichneumonidae; genus Rhimphoctona; species Rhimphoctona megacephalus. The sequence goes on along the minus strand of OZ022422.1, from coordinate 5,544,687 downwards.
TACCGAGATTGAAGTGTGATAAATAGCAATAATTAATTAAGAATTAGTGCTTATGATAGGGGATAATTAGGAAATTCACCAAAAATATGAGACCTTTTTTATTTTATAAATCAGTTTACCCAACTGAAATGAAATTTCCTTTTATCCCGAAAAAATCTTCATTGGAAACAGGTCAAAAATAGAAATTGCATACCTCGATGCAATGCTCGTGGATATTGTTCGTAAGTCCGAGATCGTGTGCCATTATGTATGTTTTTCTCTCAATTATGCCACAGCGCTGGAAGCGATCATAAAAATCGCATCCATAAACACAAATATAATTTGTTGGAAAAGATTTAGCAACATGTAGACATGATCGAGCTTAAGGTGTATATGATTTACATCGCAATCGAAGTATCTCTCTCGTAATCATGGGGGAAACCTCCCTGCCACGACATGCGTGTACTGAGAATATATATGAGCCTTGGAAGGACGTGAAACTCTGAACATGCTGAAAATACATAGAAATCTCGATGTATCGGTGAGGGTTGAATGCATAGTCAAGAGATCGTTAGCGTTCTCGCGAAAATTATTCGCCTATGGGTCTATGAGTTATCTTCTTTGCTAGAACGATCATACGATTTGGCACGTCTTGGATTTTCTTCCTCACAGATATTTTCTTTTCATTCCCTCTCTCCTTCTCCTTCCCTCTCTCGCTCTCTTTCTCTTTCTCTTTATTTCAACGTCATAATATTGAGCCTCGAGCTGATGACCCTTTTCCTTGTCACTGATTCTCAGAGTGAGTGCGTGCCGGCTCTGGATCGCTGTTCACTCGCGGCACTCGTAACTCCGTAATGCTCTTGTCGAGTTTTGTAGCTTAGGGCTCGTCGTTCTCGTCCATCCACGTGCACAAGTGTGCTCGTGCATTTATGCCTGTATATACATTTATAACTGCTATACTATACTGTTTCCTCGTATATCCAATATATAGCTACGTATATAGACACGCGTGTAATTGAGCGTCCGTCGGCACGGGAATAATGACCCTAGCTGGACGTTAAATTGCGTGTGTTTCTCGCACATCTCCTCTCTTTTCTCTTTTTTTCTCTCTCTCGCTCTCTCTTAGCGATTTCGTGTCTCTAACTTTAGTCTTAAGCTTTGACTATCTCACTCACACAGAGGCTTTTGCCTCTTGTAGATTTGAAGCCTCACGGGCGCGCGAGAGACTCTCTCGATAACGAATAACTAATGGGCCACTCGTGCCTCGCGACGTCTTCTCCAAGAGATTTATCAAATTCCATCATTTTGAATTGATCAGCGACACTAAATTTCGTAATATCTATACCCGATTCACCGATCCTCCGTTCCTTTCATATACGATATAGGCAATATACCAAATAGGCCGTAATAATATCCATAGACATATACAAAGTGAGACCAATCAGTGTGTTCATTACGTTGATTCCTCGTAGTAGAACATGTCAATATAAAAACCGCGTTTATTAAACGATTAACTAAATAATCAGACTAATATTTCATATTGGCTAAGACGTGACAATAATTTGAGTTATGAGAGGGAAAAAATATAACTTTGGCGACAGTGATCCGGCAAAAATTTTTCGTAATTCGTTCCCAGAACTTGTTTTTTTTTCCTTTCTTTGTGGAATATAATTATGAGATTAAGAGAATGAATATCCGATATAAAATTGAGTATTCAAATATTCTTTCGGTTTTTACCTCCAGCTGTGCTGTTTTAAAATCAAATAAATTATCTCGTGTACTTGAGAAAGTTGAATTTTCAATGGAATCGCGAGATCCTCTTTTTTATGAGGTTTTTCGAGAAGATAATGAAACCTCGCGATATTACCTCACGAGAATTTGAAGTTTGAGGTTTAAGGAATTTGAAGGATTCTCTTCGGTCGTTATGAAGATTTACAAAAAAATAAGAAAGTTGGAAGCACACTGTAATTGCTTTCGTGGAGGAGGCTGATGATCCTTGGAGACCCTCGGACTTTTCGTCCTTGTCTCTGCTCGGTGCTCTTTTAAGCGTCTCCTCATCGAGAAAGACTGTGCGAGAGAGCCTCAGAGTCGAGGAAGATGAACCATAATCACAATGAGAAAAGAAACGAGAAATATCAACAGATGACAGAAGCATCGATGCATCTTTTTCTCCGAGGTTATGACAAAACGTACAGTCCTGGGTCATCAAAATCCAGTAATTGTCCCCAGCTGAGTATTGGATGAAAAAAGAAGTCGATCAGCCAATCACTGTCGCCCTAGCGATTCCCTCTTGAAGCTGATGAAGAGAGACGATCTTCTCTTCGCGCTGCAACATCGCCATCTCATCTGGTCTCCTCTTGTCTTCTTCGTTGATGTTCTTTTAAAGTCTATTCGCAGTGGGGGAAAAAATAACATAAAAACGAGGCAAAACGCACAGAATAAAGAAAAAAAACGAAACGGGGAAAGAAAGAAAGACTCGCTAATAGAATCCGTAGCCCTTTATTTACTTGGTTCTCCGCAGAAGCTTTTGTGTTTGCCTCTCGCCAATTTTATCTCAACTCTGGCATCTCATCCTTGCAATTTTATTTCTATCCCTTTTTTTTATCCTCCCTGTTTCGCCAACACATTTCGCGCTTCTTTTCCTCGCGCAGTCGTTTACTCTTCGACCAAAGATTCACGATTGACGCTAAAAGATTCGTAATGAATGAGAAGAGTCCTTGCAGATGTCTTGCACGCTTCTTTGCAGGCGACACAAACGTAGGCTGGAGTTCGGGGTCGAAGACACTGCGGGAGAATTACCCACGCGTCATAATTTTACACTTTTGAGTGACGCGTGTTGTCCGAGTCTTTTTTCATGTTTTTCTTTTTTGCCATTTATTCTGGTACACCATGTATGCGATGGGTCTCGAAGGACAGCGAGAGTGGCAATTTCTTGGTGCTCGATGAAGTGCAATCGTCTTCTTGTCGTCTGATCTCCCGTAAAGAATCCGAATAATTCTGCAGACCGAAGAACATTTAGATACACACATACAAATGCATCGATATATAAACTCACATGTACACAGTATTGTAGATACGTATAGCATATGCAGCACGTTTATTATAGATTATATACGTACTAGTGACGTTCGTGAAGAAGTAAGTCGAGAGCACTTCCAATAGCGAGAGTTAAGGCTCGTTGACATCGGACTCGTGAGGTCAACCAACCAGTGTTCGATTCCCATCGAGTTGCCCGCGGTCCGTCCCGCTATCTATATGTATATACTTTATCATGTGTATATATATTTATATACATATATGTATATTCGATCTGTGTAGTACCCATAGCGAGCGTACAGTATTATATACTGTTTAGGCTTTGCAAGAGCACCTCGAACACGTTACCGATCTCTTCGTGGTCCCTCGTGGGCGTTCGCTCGCGCGCCAGTCTCTCCTCCGGCGCGCCTTACAACCGAACATTTTTTTCTCATTCTGCTTCTTTCTTATTCCTCTTTTTCTTCTTCTTTTTCTTCTTCTTCGTCTTCTTCTTCTTCTTCTTCTTCTTCTTCTTCTTCTTCTTCTTCTTCTTCGTCGTCGTCGTCGTCGTCGTCGTCGTCGTCGTCTTCTTCTTCTTCTTCTTCTTCTTCTTTGAGAACACGCACATACTCAATCGGGACAAAAATGCTTTCGATAAGAGACACTCCATAGTCTCAATATATGGATCTTCTTCGAAGCTCTCCCGACAGTTCGCTGATCGCGCAGGCGTCTCGCCAATTAGCCCACTTCGAGAACTCAATAATCAAAGAATTCGTGGAATCGAGTTCATATAGTAGTTGTACTAAAATTAAGGGAAACGAAATTTAACGGTATACGAAGAGCCCTGATTAAATTGATTAAGAAAAATCATGTTGACATTACATCGTATTTATAACGTAATTTGCGATTCAAGCAACAGATTTTTTTATTTTCCATGTACGAAATTATTCGGGCTAATCAGTCTATCGAAATTATAACTCTGTTTCTGTGAATATACCAACAAAAATATTATGCGTTTTGATTCTCGGGTGTGGGTAGCACGACGTTGGGGTGTAAATACGAATAAGCGGTTTCACCGCGTAATCACGAGACTGCGGTTTTTCAGAAGAGACCACGAGAGGTCTCTGGATTGGGTTGAGCTCTTTGGCTCTTGGCCGCGGACGATCTCCGAGTTTTCCGTCCAACCACTTTGCTTCAAGAGCGAAAGAAAGAGGCAGCATATAAATATGAAGATATCAAAAAGTAAAGAGTCCGAGAGAGAAAGAGCAGTCAACCGAGCATCTCGTAATGTTGGAGAGAGCCCACGGTTGCAATCGGGATCGAAAGAGAAGAGGCCACACGGGACACCGAGGCCGTCGCGGCTTATTGTTCGTTACCGTCATTACATCTCTTCTATCGCCGTTTTTGTTAGCGCCGTAACGCAATTGCTGCAATTGTCTTTCGTTCTTTCTTGTCTCCTTTCACTCTTTTTTCATCTCCCTCGTTCCATCGTCGCTCGGTCTTATCCTTTCAACGTCCTACACCTCCGTTTTCTATACTTTTACCAAAGTACGTATTTATATATAGTTCTGTCATCCGACATCCAATTATTTATTCCACACACCGTAAAAACCCTTTGGAAACGAGATAAAAACAACAGAAGGAATCAGATTTGATTAATGTTTCGAGCAGAACTCTTTTGCATTCTGAAGACAAAATGTCATTGTGCTTCAAAGTTCCGTCCATTCAAATTTAGTATTCAACGATATTATTCAGTTTTATCTCAAATTAATAATCGTTTCATGATGCAACCGTAATACTGTTCTAGAACTAATTGGGATCAATTAGTAAATATTTCATTTTCTACACGATTAGTGTAGACTTTAGACTAAGATAGAAAGTTGTAGGTATATGCGAGTAATTCGAAGCTCGACCGAACGGCACAGCAAAACGAATTCTCACGCAATGAGAAACTCGTTGAAATTCCCCTCGATTCGTCCATATGGACAATTGTTTTTCGAATCTCCAATAGTTCCAAATATCCGTGAGTCACTGAACCAAATCATCCGCCTTCTGGTATTAGTCTTATTGAGATTGTACTATTTATAGAGATGTTCTCGGTTACATTTCTGGGGTGTGAATGACGCGAATGAAACAACTCGGTTACGGATATACGAGAGTGGCTTTTGTATGGGGGAGGAGCGAGAAAGATTTTTTCAAGGGTGCCCACATCACTTCGCAGACCCTTCGCACCCTCGCCCTTCGCTCGATCTAATTTCGTCACTGTGGGAAAAGAATCTTGTCGGGACAGCGACCTGTTGCATGCAAAGCTGTTTACCGGCTTTTTGACTCTATTTTATTCGTATCTAAGATCCACCATAGAAGGCATGGGAAGTACCTATGAGACGGAATAAAGGATATTTCGGATGCTGGATCTTACAACTCGAAGTTCAACGAACAGCATCCGTATCTTTTGAATTGCTTTTTAGCGCCCAATATAAGACGAGATAACATTGAAAAAATGCATTCAATAAATGGTTGTCAAAATTGCTATTCTATTAGATTGCGATTGACTTTTGAAATCGTGGCCAAGAAATAAATGTTAAAACATCGTTTTACTAAATTACATTTCCATTTTTTGGCTTCCCTTTGTTTATTAAATTAAGATTTTAATAGCGTAGATACAAAAAGGCGTTAACTTTTGGTCCCATAAACAATTACCATCCAGCACGACGATTTTATGACCTCCATGCATAAACAAAGCCCTCTCGCTACGAGTCTGCGCAGTCTTTCCGCATCAACAAGTGTTCCAGACCTGTTGCGTCGTAGGAACGCTGAAAAAAAACCAGATTTTTTTCTTGATGTGACTCTCGCAGTGCTTCTTAGGCTCCCTCGGTGTCACTTTACCGTTTTACTTTGGCCGCGTTGAATGATGGAAGCGACAAAAAGGCAGTGACTCGTTTTTTCCTGCTCCAGAAGTTCAAAAAAAAAATTCAACCAGCTGGCTTCTTGCGTACGAGAAACGAGAAAGCTTATGTCGCTTGGCGGGAGGATAACGCAAGAGGACTGGAACAAAAACGTGAAAAAACGACACAGACACGAGGCGCGTTTTTTTTTGCTTTTTAAATACACACATGGCGCTTACGCGAACGCTTGAGAGCGTTGTATGGGCATGAGGGAGTCGTAAACTGTCAACGATACTGCGCTCCTACGACCTGGCAAGAAACTTCTTGCCTCCTTTTGATTTTCCCCTTTTTCATTTCTCTCTCTTTCTCTCTCTCTCTCTCTCTCTCTCTCTCTCTCTCTCTCTCTCTCTCTTCCCCTCTCTTTCTTTCTCTCTTTCTCCCTTTTATAGTGCCTATTTAAATAAGATTTTTTGCATCGAGTTCCCCAAGTCTGAAGAAACTTCCACATCTAACGACGGACGCAAACGAAGTCAAGTGAAAGGGTTGAAAAGGAGCGCTGAGAATATTCTAGTTTAAGATTCCGGTCCAATGTGTAAGATGAAACCGTATTGAATAAAAGCCCAAAAAAATTGAGTCTACAACATTTCCTCCTCTCATTTTATTGTTACACCTTCAACATTATTTCGTTTATAAAGCGATCTTCAGATGACTTTGTCCCGTTGACTCAGTCACCTTGGGAAGACCATAAAATTTCGTCTGGATTATCAGCAATTCTAATTCTATCTGCTTTTTCTTAGCCCATTTTTGTTTCTCTTTCTTAGATCTTGCTGTGAATCCTCCCTTCATCTGACGTGTCTTTTTCAGTATTCCTTTTGGCCACTTTGTTCATCGTAATGTACGGGGGACTTTCTTGTCACTGAGGCAAAACTTGTTTCCGAACGATTTTACTCTCATAGCGTTTTGGTCTTGTCTTTGCCATGTCGTCGGGGCTGGGATCTTTCTACCGGAAAGAAAGATCGTGCCGTTTCGAGGTCGTAGGATTCTTGGTAAGACAGAGAAAGAGTAATCGGAAGAGAGAAAGAAGGATGAAGAGAAAAATTAAAGGCAACTCTCATGGACAAGACAAAGAAAGAAAAAGCTGTCACCCGTGTATACATGTATACAGATCTGTGGTTGATCTCTGAGTCTTCTTCGTCGGCACTTTTCTTGCACCGAGATGTCCACACGTGGCCAACAGACGTTGCCGGCCAGCACCATATCATCGAGTCCGGCATAACGTCTCGTCGCCACGTCCCTTTCGGATTTGGCCTAATTGGCCCTCCACCAACCGTGAGCACTCGTTCTTCATTCCATATATATACATGCGACCCAAATATTTAATCCAGCATCGATTCCAGCGCAATTAAACGAATTTTTATGCTTTTTATTAGCTTCATTTCACCAGTATGATCATGCATAATGTTCTTCAACTCATTTACCACACATAATTTCTATAATTAACGAATTTTCGAAGTTGCATAGAAAAGAAACTGTCCTTTCGAAAGAAAATGAATTTAATGAAATGAAATTAATTTTGAATGGTCTGACCTTAATTCTTCGTGAAGAGCCATCTGTTATTATTGATAATAGATAGGGTGACAGATCGCCTCGCCAAAGTGTCTGGTTATTTATCCTGCAGATACTTAGTGGGAAAAGTGTCGTAGGCGTGTAATAAAAATAAATAACTTTGTTTGATCTACGGTATTACCATAGATTTTCTCAGGAGCTCCAGTTTCGATCTTAGTACCGTAATAGATGTGGGGACATCGCATCACAGAGCCATTAGCTTATCAATGAACACCCCCGCCAACAGCCCTCTCTACTCGAGTGCGTAGGAGAGGAAAAATAAACGATATCCCTCGTGAGAACCCTTTCGTGAACACATTGCTGTATGAGCGCCATCCTTTTCTGGCACATTCTCGTACTTTGCGTTCCCTTGGGATATCTCACTCTCCCACGTATATTTTTCATTTGGTTCATATTGTTTCTTTTCTGCCTTTTTCTCGCTTGCTCTAAATTCCGAACGCGAGTAAGTCCACGTGGCGCATAACTTCATCCAAGTGTTTGCGTCTGAGATCGATTCAAGGCGGTTAAGAAACAAATAAACATCAAGATTTACGTTGACAACTAATTTACTTGTCAAATTAAATTTCACTATTATGAAAACATCATAATTATATCCTCAAGGATGCATATCTAATACTTTTATGTTGCGCTTGAGAGACTGCAATAATTCTCTTTTCACTGTCAATTTCAGCTCTAGTTCTTTCTGTATTTCGTTCTATATTTTTTCTCACCCCTGCGAATTACTCATCGTCCCAAGTCTTCTCTCGTCTGCTTGAATTGCGGAAATTCGAAGCGAGATCCAGTCCAGGTCTTTCTCAAAGGGATAGAGTGTGTGGCGCCTAATCGTCGACTAATGAGACTCTCCTAATTCGAGAGGGAACAAGAGTGAGATAAAGTATTTACTGTACAATAGATACGGGAATGATGTACGAGTCCAAAGTGGTGAAGTGAGTGAGTACACGCGGAGTAATCCGATACCACGGTAAACAAGCATTTTCCTTCACCCTTCACCGCATGTGTGCGTTCATGTTTTTGCTGTTCCGACCACAAAACTCCCCCATCGAGACATCGCATCTCTCTTTCTCTCTTTATTTCTTTTTCTAGTTTCACGTTATATATAGAGATATATATGTATATTGTTGTCAAGCAGAGAGCCCTTTCGCAGCCCTTTGCCTGCGCACTCGTAGCACGACACAGACCCGCAGTCACATTATCCACGTGGGAAGCTGAGCTCACTCATTCCCTCGTCGTCCACTTTATATATAACGCCACTTCATCTCTTCCTTCTTTCATTTTTCTTACTACTACACTTTTGCAACGATCACTTTTCATCTACCCACACTTATGATCCTAATCTTTTAACCCTTTAAGCCACAACGGAGATTAATTCCACTCTTCGACAGATTTGTTTTTCATCATAAATTCTTAACTTCCCCTTACATATAGGAAAAATGATTTACCCCTAGATGTTATCGAAAATCCAAGTATAATATAAACATCGTACTGCATCCAGTAATTGAGTTTTATTCGTTCTTGATTATTTTCGAGACGATATTAAATGAAATTAAATTACATCCACACGTTTCATCTTTCATTCTAAGTTCATTCAGAAATCCTTTCTTATGATTCTTTCATTCACACCTGGAATGGGAAATTGGATGGTGTATCAAAGGTAATTTGAGAAAGGCTGGAGAAATGACATTTATCTTCGGACGTCTGGGAATCGTCGCAATGTCGATAGAGAGATCATTATTTATCGAATACGATTTTTAAGCCACAATGTCATATTTTCACTTGCCGTTCGACACCATTATTCATTCGGATACTCTTTCTGGTGTATTCTCTACGTGTAGAAACATCTCGTGTTCTATTGTTAAATTTCTATTCATAGTGCAGATATATCGAAGCCCAAGTAACGAATAATTAATGTTTGAATGACAGATCAGTAATTTTCAACGTGGCTTACAGATTTATTGTTTTTCTAATGATTTTTTCAGCTGGGATAACTCAATCGTCGGCTGTCGGTTCGTAAAATGAAATGTGAAATGCATTTGTCACATTCATATATTATATAGTACACATAAAGATGTGTAAGTGATGTGTATAACGGTGATTCGATTCGATAATGTTGGCAGGCTCGTATTTTAATTAGCGATCGCGTACATTAGAAGAGTTGAACTTTCCACGTCATCGATATCATCTCACGGATTCGAGGGAGCTATAATTAGCGTTAGTCGAGTTTAATTAGACGTTCACGTTGCGCCACTGCAACTCACCAGAACAATTCGGAGAGGCCCTAATAGATGTTTCATCTTTGATCCTGAAATACAAAGGGCCATTTAACATGTGAATAAATATGAATTAATTTCTATGAAATCCCTTTCGGAAAATCTGAAATGCTCTGTCACATTTGTCGTATTTTTTGTCGAGTTTTATTACTTATTTTTTTCTCAAGCTAAGAGGGAGCCTGCAGTAAATAAATATGGTCGTAAGTGCACCAAAATTGTGAATGCATTGAATATAAAATATGTAGTAGACATATATATGTTTGATTTTGAGAGCTACCGTCCATAACCCACCGCAGGAAGCGTTACAGCGCGATTGTTGGGCGTCTCTTGGGCACCATTAACATTCGGCACGGCAAATTACAAGCCGCGTGCGAGAGGCTAATGGACCCGGCGAGAACAACTCTCCTGTTTTATATACGTATATACAAGACGTGAAATAAGACGCGATAGGGCGGTCCATTCGGAGGGCGTCGAGTGTCTCGAGTGCCCAAAGAGCCATCCGTCCGTCACTCAGTCCTCGCTTCCATTCTCTTTTCGAGAATCATAATAAGGCTAAAATGAATATAAAAACTGGAACGACAAATCCAATAAAAAAATTAATTTCTTGGGGCCCTTTTCGATCGATATCGCTGCGTTAAAGTTACTGTGTCCAGGATGCAGCGATGATGATTTTCGGGCACTTATGAACTGTTGGCCAACATGTTTTAGAGAACAGACGGCTAAACTGCGATTTGAATTCGAAAGTTGGCCATAGTAATGGAAAAATGTAGAACAATCCATTGTCGAAGAAATTTGTATGTTTAATGAAGCCTTTCAAATCGATATTTGCCCGAATTAATTCATAGAGATTAATTGCTGATGAAACCTACTTAGCTACAAAATCTATGAATCATAAATGATTAAGAATACCTTAATATTGAAAATAAAAACTTCAGGTCATATAGATACATTAACGTTCCATTGAAATCGTGTGCTAATAATTTTTAAAAACATCCCATTGCTTCTTCAATTGCCCAAGCAACTGTACCGCTGATTGAAGCCTCCCTGGAACGAACGACCAGTAATCTTCGTCAAATATTGCCGGTCCTCCATATTGGCAATCGCAGATGGCGAAATGAGTCTCCCGTATAAAATTCATACGTTTGGATGAGAAAAAAAGAAAAATTATATTCCCAGTGAATTGGATCACGAAAAGTTTCTTATTCCCACTAATCGTCGGGCATTTGGTCCCGATGGTTTGATGGTTATTGGACAATCGGAATTCGTCTTTCTCCTTTCTTTCTCTCTTTTCACGCGCGATTATTCGAGCAAAGTGATGATAGCACACGCGTCTTACATGTCCAGGAGAGTTGTTCGTTCGATTTATGTATACACACGCGTACTATAGTAAACTTTGTGCGTATGTGCAAATATGTGTGAAGATGGAAGTATGACGTGGCACGTTCGAGTGCGATGCTGGATATTACGTGCGCTCAGCCCTACGACGAGTCGCTTACGCTCTTTTATTTTAGTGTCTTCCTGAAAAAGTGCCGACAATCTCTCTCTCTCTCTCTCTCTCTCTCTCTCTCTCTCTCTCTCTCTCTCTCTCTCTCTCTCTCTCTCTCTCTCTCTCTCTCTCTCTCTCTCTCTCTCTCTCTCTCTCTCTCTCTCTCTCTCTCCCTCCCTCCCTCCCTCCCTCCCTCCCTCCTTCCTTTCCGGCTCTTTCTTGCCACTTTCCTCACATAGGATGCTGCTGCAAGACTCTAACAGAATCCTGACGAGAACAAAAAAATGATGGTCGTTAATACGCGAGAACGACGAAGCAATGTGGTATGGACCCAAAGAGAGTAACCAAGAACAGTTGCCTTTGTCTCCCTGTTTAAAAAAAAATTTTTTTTTTTATATGCCGCTCTTGCATCGCGATCAGTGTCTCTCGAAAAGAATCTTTCGCGCGTATTTCCTCTCCTTGGATAAAAGATTTAATGAGAGAAGATAGCTCGTGCCAAAAAGGACGGAACTGGAGAATTTCGATGCTGAAAAATGCAAATAAACTCTACTTCGTACGGATCATTTACTATGCATCAATTTCATCATATTTCGTCTTCGGGTATCTCAGAATAATTCTTTTTCTAATGATGTATTTCTACTACTGAAAGTAATAATGAAAAAAAAAGTTTAAGCCAAGTAGCTATGGGTAATCCCATAATTTATGAAAACGAATATTTTGACATCACAAAGCTTCACATAAACATCTCGTATATTTGACCTTACAAAATTTTCGGTACACACACCGTGATCCGATCAAGCAACGATTGTCTGCATTTGATTCTTTTTTTTCAATACTCCTGACTGTGAATTCTCCATGATCTTCGTCATCATATCTCTCAGATACTTTCATCCATCGCTCTCGCTGCTCATAAATCTTTCCATTTCCCATTATCGTCATCATCATCCTTCATTTCTTCTTCTCCTTATTTTATTCCCTGTGATTTCTACTGCGTATATTACATAATTTGATATACATTATATAAATATAGGCATAGCGCTGGTACGCTCATATCAATTGGTTCATGGAATGATTGTTATGGAGGTACGAAAAAACGCGGAAAGTTATGAACGTTGGTAACTTTATTGTTCCCACGATGATATTTTCTATTGGTGCCAATCTAACCAGCCCTTTGCAATAACAAAAAAAATGAGTCACGACAATAAAATGTCAATACTTTCGAAGACGGAACAGAATCTTGTCCAAAGTAACTAGAGCACAATAACTCTTTTATTATTAATTTGATACGTCCTTGATTGTCTCCTCCTGTCACAATCTTTCGATTGCTCCTTAGATATATTACACTACCATTTTTTTACCTTCCCTTTTACAAGCATTTACTTTATTCTGTTTTGTCATGATTTTCATTTTTTTACACTTTTTATATGGTCAGTCCTTACGCGCGCGTGATCCTTATAAGGAAAATCCCGGTCTGTCGCGAGCTACCCCACACGAGATCGCCTAATGGCCTCCTCGATTCTTTCTCCTTCTCTCTCTCTCTCTCTCTCTCTCTCTCTCTCTCTCTCTCTCTCTCGGTCTCTTTCATACATATGAATACTCACACGCATACGGGTTTATTTTGCCAAGAGTCCAGGGTGCAGCATCACAATTCGTTTTGTTCGCGTTTCACTTTCCGTTCGTATATATGTGCTCCTAACCGCGGCCCGGGAGAGCGCGCATCGCAACACTGACCAGGTTATTACTGACTAAGTGGACGATTCGTAATGACACCGGAGGCTGCCATTTTAGTGCTAAGTGCCGCACATTATATGTATCTCGTCCAGTGCAAGGGATCACAGGACCAACACTCGACCCTCTCGACACACACTACAGACTTGATTTGTTATTATCATTATTATTTTTATATTTGTTTTATAATATAGAGACCGTTTTTTTATAGGCTTCACCATTCTGTTTCAAAAAATCTATTTCAATTAGCCTAGAAAGAATCTGATTCAGCGTTGGTTGTCACGAGAGCAATAAAACTAGAAAGAATGATTTATTTGAAAATTAATTTATTTACTTTGGAATAAACTTTCGAAGGGGGTCATAAATTTATTCGGTAAATTTGTCATTCATCTTTTGTATCATGTTTAGGTAATATGACTATTTATTTTAATGTGATACTTGGGTATTTTTCTATTTGAAATATTGATTCAAGTTGTACAGATTTCGAAAATTTAATTGAGGAAAAAGATATATGAGTTTTATGAATGATAAAGATTTGGAAACCTGTTTTTTCTTTGAATTAAAAGTGAAAAAAAAAACGAGTTTTTATGTTTTGGGGATTTGAGAAGATTAGCTCGTGTTTTTAAACCAGCGTCGCTCGAAATTTCTTTTGCGTTCAGACACAAAAAACCTCCCTTGAATCCACCCTGCTGTGATCTTTCATGTGTAATTCTGGATGAATTCTTGAAGAGGACCGTCCAAAGGGAAGACGCGTATTCGTCTTACTTCATTGCATCTCTTCGTATTGCCGTTTAAGATGCTCGTTTAGATATAATCCCACTGGACCGTCGATTCGGCTTCGGCCATTCGTCATGCCGTGCAGCATCCAACAGCGGCAAAAATGAATGAGGAGAGAGAGAGAGAGAGAGAGAGAGAGAGAGAGAGAGAGAGAGAGAGAGAGAGAGAAAGAAAGCGTGTGGACCAGTCTCTCCTGTATATATTCCCCTACTAGAAACATCGACTCTCTTTCGACTCGCTTCGTCCTCTTCGAGTCCTCATGTACACGTTACAAACTGAGGATGTACTTTGCTCCGGTGTGCTGTACTCGAGTTGGTCCGGCGTACAATTTACGAGGCAATTTCGGCTGGTCGATCCGTTAATTTCCGGATGATACCGCGCCGATAACTTCGCAGAAATCTTCGCAATCGATCTCTTCTTCACTCATCTCTCTTCATTCGCTAGGGGACTGACTTCTTCTTCTTCTTCTTCTTCTCCTTTCTCCTCTTTTCCTCACCATTTTTCTTGTGCTTCGACTCTCCCGATTTCTCATTATTTCTTATCGTGTTCTTGGGGCCAGCTCGGTTACCAAAAATTGCTCATTACCCCCGCGCAAGTTGACTTTTTTTAAATTAATCATTGACTTCAAATTTTTTAAGCTGACAGTAAAAAATAAAGCATTTATGGAAAATTTTCGACTTTTTTTAAATCCGGGATTACTTTTGACTCTGTAGAGAATATCCCCAGTGATGAATTAACCAATTAATTTTATTTCACAGGATGTGAGAAAATTATGCCCATGCAAATTTTTAAGGGCTGATTTTGACGCTTAGGAAATGCAATTTTGTAACTTTGTACCTGCACATAAAATTCATGAACATTGAATATTTTCAAAGTATAGGTTTAACGTACCTAAAGTCGTGTGTACGTTTATGAACGGATCATGTAGATCTTGGCCGTTGACGTATTACACTTCGAAGGAGTAATAACTCCTAGCGTCCCCGCGGTGCAAGAATATCGATGAGTGCAAAACCTATCGTATGTTATTATATACAAGCCGCGTATATGGTCTTCTGTCATAAACATTTATTACACCCCTTTCCTGCCACACAAGCCACTATACAGCAATGAAATATTTTACAGCTCCTTTCGCGTCTATGTATCGTGAACTTTTGGCTTCTGGACTTGCTACCGTCGATTCCCGTTAACCTCTTGTACTTAATATCGAAGAGAAAACAATTCAAGAGGGACAAAGTAGCCCAAAATATATATTTCGTAACTGAAATGAATTCTTTTGCCAAATTTATTGCAGCAAATTTCGTTCTACATTCAATTTCACGTAAATCTTTTATCGAGATATTGTTTGTTCAATGTCTATATTTAAAAAAGCCAAAAGCCAGCCAAATATTTAATATTCATATTCGTAAATATGTATTCCCTTCTGACACATAGATAAAGAGGAGTTTAAACACTTCATACGATAATCACACACGCGAGAAAAAACTCAGCTAAGGATTCTAACTAATAAGTCAAACAAAAATCTTTTAAATCTCTCTCCCTTTCTCCAACCAACACGCGTCCTTTTACGCAGCTGGTCAAAGTTCATATCTGCGCGATATCATTGGATGCATATGCGCCATAAATATGTATATATTTCGTCTGACAGAGAAGCGCTAATTGGCTGGACAAGAGAGTCGGAAAATCTGTGAGATCCGTAAGGGCAGTATTAGATATACGAGAGTGGGAACTCGCGGTGTCCTTTGAGGAATTTAATAATAAGAATCCTACGGTATGCACACATATACTCTTAATGTACGCTTTATTTGTCGGCTTTATAATTTCTCTCCCTCTTCATCTCTCCGTAAAGAGATCCACCAGCAGAATCGAGAAAAAAAAACCATATTTTAGAAACATTTCAACCTTTTCAGCTTTTTCTTCTCGTCTCTCTCTCTCTCTCTCTCTCTCTCTCTCTCTCTCTCTCTCTCTCTCTCTCCCTCTCCCTCTCTCCTCTCTCTTCCCCCCCTCTCCCTCTCTCCTCCCCCCCCCTCTCTCTCTCCTCTCTCTTCCCCCCCTCTCCCTCTCTCTCTCTCTCTCTTTCCTTTACTCTCCTACCAGCATAAAAATATGGAGACAGATTTTCGAGCTCATTTCGAGGCTAATAATTACTCCACTCTCGAACGGGATCTCGAGGTCTTTTTTCAGACATGGAGAATGTAAAATATCCTGGTTATTGTTGAAATTCCATTTGGGCCTGAAGTGCTCGAATCTCGACTTCACAGTCACAGCAAAACTACATTATATTGAACAATATACAAATATATACCAGTACGCAATCACGATTCTCTCTCGTATAGTTGTAAAACGTGATTATAAGTCGAAAGAGGCAAAGGTACTACGCTCTTTTTTGTAAGTTTTTATTTTTACTTTCTTCTTGCGTGTAGTTCTTTCCCTTTGCCCCTGAGTGGAGGGCAATTTGCATCGAAATGCGAATCGATACTACACACGTAGAAATTATATATTATGTATATGTATATGTTATATGCACGACTTGACTTTGATGATGATGATGATGATGATCGCGAGAGGCGCGTTATCCTGCCAGTGCAAACATCGTCAGAAACAAATACGTACATATATCGAAGTTGCATATAATGCACTCTCCTGATATCGAACCTCCCAAGAAAATGTCCGTAATGTTGATACCATAGAATGTAGATTCCACGTGGTTCAATTTAAAGTTCATATCCCCATACGATTGGATCAATTATTTTTTATTGCAATTTATAGTCATTGTTTCGTTGTTTTTTCTCGTTGTGTGTAGATCGTTATCTGAATTGTTACGTTGATTCTGTGGCTCTTTCTCCCATCGTGGAGTTCTTTGATTTTTTATTTATCTTGATTACCTTCGACCTTGACGTTCCATTAAAAATGATAATTTAAAAGACCCGGTGTTTGTTATGAAATGTCGTCAAATCCTCCAGTGTACACACGTGTTAATTATGAAACAATTGAAGTTTGCATACAATTTTATTACGTATAAATATATTTTAGGTATGAACAATTGTATTTATAATATGTTCGTAGAATAAACTTGTCGCGATTGGAAAAATTGGAAGGTATTTTCACAGTAAAGTTCATTTCTTTCGATCAAAAGTTAACAAGGATAAATCGTCTGGATTTCTGCTTGATTCAAAGAATCAAATGAATATTCCTTCATTTGTTGATACACCATGGGAGGTAAACACGAGGGAGTACATAAATCGTAAGAGTAGTTGATACCGTACCGAGAGAAACGAGTCATTCGAAAGGGGAATCGAAAAAGTTGGTGAAAAAGAAATATTCAAGAGACGACGCTGAAAAAGAAGGATTTTATAGAATAAAAAGCAGAGGATAAAATGGCCGATGTAACGTTAGGATATAGGATATCGATAGCAAGAAAAATGTTTATAGGCTCAGTTCCGAGCTCCTTAAGAAGCAACATACCGCCCTCGTGAATCTCTTCCTCCTTCTTCCTCTTCTTCGTCTTTCTTTATTTTCTTGTTCATCTTTTTCTCTCGTGCTTTAGCGATTCTCTGGCAACGATGCCGCTCTTGCACAGACCCACGAACGCTCTTTTACGGTAGGGCAATCAACCAAGAGTTCTTCAGGTTGTGTCCAGCATGAACGGTCCAAGTTAAGAGCTCCTTCGAAGCACTTTTTCCATGAATTCGACCCTCAAGTTTCTGTGTGCAGCATTAACGACTCGTCGTTCTTTGGGCATTGTTCTTACGTCGTTCGATGACAGACTTACCTTTTTCTTTTATTCAACAAGAAACCGTAGCGAATCCGACATCGACGAAAGATTTTACTTTTTTACTCCAAATTTTCTCGTTATTTAATCCCAACACAATCATCGTTTTATCGAAATTTCATGAGAAATAATATTCTTTAGTGTCGAAGAGTTTGCATGTCAAAAATAATTTGATAAAAACAAAATATTCAGACAACACCGATTTTTATTAATTCAATGAAATATATAAATTTATTCGTGAATAAAACTTCCCTAATTACGAATATATTATCAATTTGATTATTTATTTATTTTTCAGTTGCACATCCAAATACGTGGGCGAATACTGTCAACATCTGAACCCCTGTCACAAGGGTCCACGCTGTCAAAACGGTGGCTCGTGCAGAGTCCGCGAGGGTATCGATGGCGGTACTCCTTCGTTCGTTTGCTCATGTCCCGTGGGATTCAGTGCTAGTCTTTGTGAAATACCACTCGAAAATGCTTGCGATTCGTTGCCCTGTTTCAATGGAGCTACCTGCGTTCTCAAATCACTGTGGGACTATTCTTGTACTTGTGCATCAGGTTATACAGGTGAACCGAAAAATTATCTTTAAAGCAACTAACAATTTCAATAAATGTTAATTTGTTAACTTAAATTATTAATTTTATAACAAACGAGCTTATCGTAGAATATTTTTCTTCAAATTCTTCGTCTCTGATATATCAAAACATACTCTTCAAAAAAAAAAAAACGACAGAAGAATATTAAAAAATACAATAATTGACGGAATAAATTAAATAAATTCATGCAGAATGCGAAAGCAATTTTCCTTCATACACATAAAGTTTTTCTATTTATTCTTTTTTATTTATAGCACAATGCAATACCGTTATATATATTTTTTTTAGTCAGCGTGTGTCATCGGGAGGCATAGAAGCGTGACGCTGATCTCCCGATGAAACATGAATGCCCTTGCAACTTTATATTGCAACAAGATTATGAGGAAACGAAAAAAAAAATGAATAAATACATAAAAAAAATATTGCGAAAAAAAGGTTACTATTAGCGAGGAAACGTCACAATCGGGCGGTCCGCAGTAACACATTTCCATAATAATTTGCGTGGGTTTGATCGAAGCAAAAAGCCCGTTCGAAAGACACCATACAGACGACCACGGTCGATTACAATATACGATTATAACACACATGTATTAATTATAGTCTGCATACATAAAAATATGTGTATATATTTGTAGCGAGAATATTATCTGTATTTCTCCGTTGAAGATAACCGTTAATCGAGTCACACGTGCAATTAACATAAGAAACGTTTCTGAGTCGAGACTTGCAGTGGTAACGAGGTGTGACCGGATATACGTATAGGAAAAACATTTTCATATAACACATATAGACAATAATTACATGTACGATAGCTGAGCGTGGGAAATCGTAATATCTTCATTGCTGGACACGATATTTTATTTTTATTTTCACGCGTACCTTTCGGAATTTCTCATCAGTCGATATAACGAACAGATTTCATTGATTTACTTTTATCCCCTTTATTCTATATCAAATTGGTTTTTTTAAATAAGTTATCAAGCTGAGCGATCGTAAAATTCAAATTTGGATAATTGAGATTGTAGTTCTTTGAAATTATATTAAAATGAATTTGAAGATAAAATAATTCCGAAGAATTCGATTTTTTTTTTTTTTTCAAATGATTCATTTTACTGAGCCAAGTCGAAAAGATACAATCTCGTTCACGTTTTTAGAACGTAGGGAAGACCGGAGCTAGTACGCCAACTTTCTAGACTTTTGCTTGTAAAAAAGAACGTAAACAACATTTAAAAAAACAAATTGTTATTCTGAATAGAGGATTTATTTCACTATCTTAGATAATTCATTTAGATTTTTTATGGAATACTGAGTAGGTGATTTTAATCGTTTTTTAATCGTTTACTGGGATAAGTCAACTTATCCCAGTAGTGGGGTAAGTTGACTCATGGTAAGGGGCAGGCTGAGTATAGTACGCATTTCACTGATATTAACAACAATTAGTGAAAAAAGTAAAACAAAACGAATGCTTACCAATATTTTATATCTAAGAATGCAACAAATTGATATTTATCAATTTATATTAATGAAATTATTGATGATTATGAAATTAACAAACATTTTGATGGTATTATCCATATATACATGCATATCCATGTTATAGAGTAATTTTATTTTGTACGAAAATGTATTTTGTTGAATGCAAATGAATTAGAAACAACAGTATTAACCCTAGAACCCCACAACGGGGTAATTAGTTACCCCACGAATATATCAAATTTCCTTCCCGAACCAATTTTTTAAAACCATTGCTTCCGTTTTATGAAGCTTTCACCATTAAATATTTACCGAATGCAACTTTATCGTGCACCATTCTTTTCATTATCAAAAAACGAAGAGAATAGTATATAATTAAATCTTATTATCGCATACTAGGAACATTTTATGCTAAAGCGAAGATTGGGATAATTATTTACTCCAGTGTGGGGTTTACGTTAGAAAAAATAGATTGTGGGGTTCTACACTGTTAAAGAATATATGAAATTTACAATACTTTTACAATACAACGGTAAATGAAATTTACAAACCGGGTGTATGAAATGAAAATTATTGCACTCGTATGCCAAAATTGAAATATGAACATAAATTTTGGTTATTGATGTGGAATTTAAGATGCATTGAATATTGAATATTCATATGAAATCTGAAAATTTTGTGGACATGCATTGAAATAAATCATATGTTTGATTTATAATTAATACAAATGTATATGAATTCATCTACTATCAACAATGTATTAAAATTACAGTATGATCTTCACTTTTCTTGACAGTTGACTGAAAAATAAAATACACATAAATGTTAATAATACGATACATGTTATTTCCCATCATAACTCTATCTCTTAAAAATACGGTACAAAAATGGGAATGAAAATTAATTTACCCTGCAGTATAAAAAAAAAATCCGTGTATTAAAATTCATTTGCCTATGTATTAATTATAAAAATCTCAATATTAAAATTAATACACAAGTGTAGGAAATTCGTAACGCTCTGTGGGCACCGTGCTTCGCGCTCTGGCCACCGCGTGGCGCAGAGCGTCGACTTTCTCATAGGAGGCACGTGCTTCGGACGAGGATATGTACAAGTCGCTCGAATATAAGAAAATTGTGTAAAACAGGAAAATGGTAAACACCAAACTTGACACAACATGTTGAGATTATAATAAAAATTTTTACGGCGATAATAGCTCGACTTGATTGTCACGGCATCGAGTGGTGATCTTTTTTTCTTTTTGAACGACGTGTCGAGAAACGTGAATGAGCGAGAGGTTGCAATTAATGTAATAACAAACACGCACGTTTTTATATTCAATTGTTGGAGTGTTATTGTGGGTTAGTCAACTTACGCCTATGGTCAACTAGCCGCGGTCTCCTCTAGTCAAGAGAAGGGGAATTATATTTTTACTGTCTTTTTTTTGTCTCTGTCAGTGAAAAATTGAAACAGCTGAAACGCAGATTATGAACAGCAGTTTATGATTTGGCAATCGTCACGTGACGGAAGTATCAAGTTCGGTAATTAGTTGTGCTGATCAATGTATCTAGAACAAACGTACGCCCAGCCAAACTTTCGTATCGTGTGATGCATTGGACACGATCAAATTCCTACGTATATGAAAATTTAGATAAATGAGAATCGTTTTTAATGCAGTAAAATACTTTCGTCAATTTCGGAAAAATAGAGATTTTTAATACCGTTAAGGATAAATTAACTTTTCGACAAATTTGTAGCGACTAATTGGGCTGAATTTCTAATTGTATCTAATTGTAATGTAGGGACTAATTGGGATGAATGAATAAATTATCCGAAAACTTGAGCGTTCTCCAAAAATCTCACATGAATATCTCGGTTCACCGGGTAGTTTTAATAAATTTCGATTTCTCACGATTAACTCGTTTTCTTATCCATTTTATCTAATAAATTTTATGAATATGTATTTTTTTACGTTGATCAGGTGAACATTGTGAAAGTGTTGATCATTGCGCATCGTCACCGTGTAGAAACGGTGCCGAGTGCAACTCCTTGGATGACGGTTATCGGTGCACATGTGCTTCTGGATTCACGGGATCAAATTGCGCCGAGGATATCGACGAGTGCGAACACGATCCTTGCAAATACGGAAGTTGCAAAAATACTCATGGATCTTACAAGTGAGTGAATATTTTTTTATTCTAATTTAAACTAATTGATAAATATAGTGAATAATTTTGATTATTTTTCATTTTAATTGATTCAATTAATTTTCGAAACATATTTGAAAGTTTTTCTAATTCTCTTCAGAACCAATGAATGTCAGGCACATAACCCTTTTGGCAATTGGAAAGTGCAACATTTTCTCAGACGTTTTCTGATATTTTTGTAGCTTAATGATAATTTTTTCTTGTTTTTATTGAACCACGAAGCATTTACCAAGAATCGTAACGATATTATATTATTGGAACACGATCTATTGTCTCGCAGTAAAGCTCCAAGAAATATTAATCTTGCCACGTTAATATCACGATATAATAACTGGCACTAAATATTTCCTAATGCACCCTTACTGAATGTTAATAATAAAAAGTACAAAGGAAGTAAAAAAAAAAAAAATGCGGAAGTAGTGGCGTTAAAAAATCGAAAGGTCTGCCCACCTCGTTCGAGGCTATATCGGTAGAGATTCCACGAAGCTTTTCTCACCCGAATATGGCACCGATAGTAGAGAGATACAGGAAGGATCCATGCAAAGAAGATCTCTCGATTTATAACCGGTGATCATTTGGTTTAACCCATGATTACCTAAATGGTTGAACAAACCCGTTGCCGGCTGGTCGTTCTCCCGGTAAACCGAGACCGATTTGCGATATGGATTTTGCTTTTGCTGGCGGAGAAAGTAAGAGAGAGAGGGAGAGGGAGAGAGAGAGAGAGAGAGAGAGAGAGAGAGAGAGAGAGAGAGAGAGAGAGAGAGAGAGACGTTATAAAATAATGGTCTCTGTGGTGGAAGAGGCGTTGTCTAAGAGCAGATAGAAATACTCGAAGGAAAATTGTTGAAGAAGGATAAACACAATGTGGGAAAGAAAGGGCGTAGAGAAAGATGGGGAAGTGAGGATGGAAGGACAAGGAAGAGTGTTTCTTCTGATATTTCTGTGAGAGTTGGGACGGTTGGGACGTTGTATATTTCTAGGTGTACCTAATACCATCACACTTATAAATCACCAAGACGATTCCACCATGTTTTCTCGTTTCTTCGCGCGAGTCAACCTCTAAGCTGTGTCTTGGATTCGTCCATCCTTCTTGTGTTTGTCGCTCGCAATTACCAATTGATCACGCATTCATCCTGGAACAACGTGGAAACAGGTGATGGCAATGGGAGAATGAATAAAGCCGAAGAAAAGAGAGAGAGAGAGAGAGAGAGAGAGAGAGAGAGAGAGAGAAGGGACACACACACATACGAGAGTGAAGTACATATTTATGGAAAGCAGCGATCAATCTCATGGCTCATTAAAAATTTCATACTTCGTCCAGCCTGAAAATCGACAAAACTAGCTAATCCTTTAAATTTACAGTTGTTCCACTCGTTCATCCACTCCTGTTCGAAAATCTGTTGTATTATACTTCTTCTCGCGAAATTGAACCATGTTTTCTATTCCAATATTTTTAGAAAGTTTTCTGCCGAGTTGCAAAGATCAAACTATCAAAAAATTAAAAAACCGAACGATATTTTTCCTCGACACACTGTCTCGATCCATGTCTCAAAGATTGTACCGTACAAACGAGAACTTTCCAGCTGGTCAACCGCGCGGAACGTCCCGCGTGATGTGTAACCACCTGCGAAAGGAATCCGTTCTTATTTCGTTCCCGAGAGGCCAATAAAAGGGATTCCTCGGGGTCTCCGACCTTCGACATCTGCTCAAAATCATCGGGCTTCTTTTGACCCCATTATTCAATTAATAACCCACTTGTGGGGTTCGAGTGAAGAGAGAATAAGTTTTCGACCTAAAAATCACAATTTCGTCCGAAGTAATCTTTTACGATCGTGCCTGATTTTTGTGAATTCCACGAAGGCTTAATAAAAATACATTTGCATAGAAAATCTAAATAATTAATAATTCATGAAACGGATAACAATTGATTGTGTGGAAATTAAAAGAGTGACATTCTTTCAAACCTCTTTTAATTTCTACCTCCTTAATTCATCTTCCAGATGAAAATCATATCACCACTGTCCAACGATGTTTAAAACGTTTATTTAACGTGAATTTTAATAACGGCTTACAAGTTGAAAATAATTAACATCCAATTTGCTCTTCAAGCCCGCATCGAAAAAAAAAACAAAAACTAATTTTTGTTCTTACTAAAAGTGGCGCTCTTGTATTTTTCTAGTTTCTTCCTTACAAAACTATCATTGCCCGTCCTAGACAAGCTTCAACGGTGGTTTTAGAGTCCCGTTGAAGAAAAATCTGAGCATTCTTATTCACCGACGATCGCGGACTCCTAAGATGCAGGAATACATGCGATTTAAAGATAAATAAAAAAGGACAAATATAAAGTTGAAAAGAAAAATGTCAGGCAGGTACTCGGGGGGGGAACATACTTATATTATCTTTGTAGAAAAAACGTGTTTGATCATTGTCGTCCTCGCAAGCGAAGAGAGAATACATTAGAATCTTGTGGTCAGTGTTAGTTCCGAATTCAGGAGGGAGTGAAAGACCAAGGATATTATAATTTCTCGAGTCTTTTATATGTACGTGACTCGAATGACTTGCGTGAGAATTTCGGTCATATATACTCGCCGGATGTGAGGATTGCCCCGTTTTAGTTTTATTCTAGATTTCTATCCTCCTTCACAATTATAATACACGTGGTTTATTGTGCCTCGTGCTTAGATTTTTTTTCTCAACGATTTACGATTGAACAAATCAAAACGACAGATTCTTGTAATTGAACGATTAATCCCAAATTCAACATTAATTTCCATATTTTTAAATGCCATTTTTCTGAAATTATCGAAATTTTCACATACGTCGGGTAAGAAAAAAAAGAATCATAACTTTATTGCATTAATTCGTGAATCAGTCAATTATTATTCGAAATCTGCGAATATTAACATATTATTATTTAATCCACTGTTTGAATAACCCCGAGTAATATTCACCGTTTTTATGACCACACTTAAAAACAGTAATCGGTTGACTGACTAAAAAAAAAATAGCCAAAGACACGAACTGAATCTAAATGTATAGTTTGGGAGTCCCCGCGAATTATAACATCACGAAGTTATACAAAGTCTATGAAAGAGCGTAATAGAGACGCGGCTCCCGGGGTTAACGACCTCTGATTACAATAATCGTGAGATATTTTGTCATTTGTTGTCTACATTAAAAGTCTACCAGTGTGAGTCGTATTTATGAGGAAAAAACTGAGTTTTTTATTCGAGAAATTTTGCATATTTTGCTACTTTCAATTTAATTCAATTGACATTAGCAGAAATATTTGAGAGCAATTATTGATTTTTTGGTTCAAACAAAGACCAGCCACAAACAGACGAAATTTGCACATTTAGATATTTTTTCAGATTTTATTAACGCCTTACATACGTCCAGCAGCGCCTAAAACGCGCTAAAAGAAAAACTGTTTTTATATAGAAGAGATAGCAATAGAAATTTATAAAATTAATTTTTACACATTATTTATTAGTATTTAAACTTTATAAAAAAATTTATTTCATTTTTTTTTCAAAAATTACAACATAAAAAATCACATTTTCCGAAGCACTATGAAAAAAAAGTTGCTCCACGGTCTACATCATTTCTTCTTGAAATGTTGATGGATCTGCAAAACGTAAAAAGATTCTTGTAAAATAAAGTTGTAGTTATAGTCTGTCGAGCCGGATTTTTGAAATTCGAAAAATTTTGGCAATTTACGGCAGTTTAAAAAAAAGTGTGCATTTTGTGTCATAAATGTCACACTTTAATTATGTTTATAAAATTTTTTAATCACAACATCAAAAATCCGGCCCGACAGACTATAGAGAAAACAATTTCGAATATTTAAAAAAAAAAGCATCAAAAAATATGAAAAACTGTATGAGTTATCATGCAGACCGTGCCAGAAAAAGTAGTTTTGAGAAAAATGCATTTAAAGTTTCAAGTGCGTTTCGCTCGAGACATCTACCTGCGCGCATCAGACTCTCGTTGGGCAGTCACGTTTTCTATAATAACTTTCGATCTATGGGGAATTTGTACAATCGACTTACACAGAAATACGCCTAAAACTATAGAGAATAATAATCTGTAAAAAAAAAATCGATTTTTTGAAAATTCTGGACGTATGTAATGCCTTAATCAGTGTATCGAGGGGCGAGGGGGGGGGGGGGGGGCAAGACTTTCAGAAGCTCAGGGATAAATTTCTTTTTCTGAGCTTAATTTATTACCTTATCGTAATGTTAATTATACACAATTTCTATTTTAATTTGTATGCACAATGTCCGGTCTCACTTAACGGCCTTAAACTCCTGGAAAACCTCGACCTCGTACAACGTATTTATCGATCTACATAAAGTGGGTGCTCGATCGTCTAGATCGTGGGTATGAGTCAACGATATAATCAATACTCGTGTATAACTATACAACGAATGCTCGTGTTCTAATTATCCGTAAGGCGTGTCCGTTATTCAAGTGACTAGAGGTACATTTTACTCGAGCGATAAATAAATGCATTGTGGGAGACAAGATCGACGAAACTTTCGATCAAATGAAATTCAATTAAGCCTCGAATCAATTATTTTGCTTTCTCGACGTCATAAGTAAATCGCTATTTGCGTGTAGATTGACGAACGATTACAACAAATTGTGTATACAAAAAAGTGACTAAAAAAAGCACTAAACTGAGAAATCTTTGAGATAATTTAAACAAAAAAAAATAATAATGTAATAAAATATGAATAAATTATTTAAAAATAGGTCGCCAGTCACATTATTATCCACGTTTCTATGCACTCATAAAATGTGCACAACTTTGCATCACTTCTCAAACGAACCTTCACCCATTTGGATTAAAAATGATATCAACTTAATCGACGAGATTCTCGATGCTATTGCATCGAGAACATGCAAATACCTTTTAAATGTATTATTCTTCATTGCACACTCCCAGGAATCGAGCCACGACTATTATATCGTATTTTCTTGTTTAATAAATCCCGACGCAAGTTTCAACAATTCGCCGCACTTCTCATTCGCACGTTTTGCATGTAACTATTGAATAATTATAATCTCAGCTATGATCGACGTTTCAACGTGTGTTCTTCGCGGCGACATCAGCAAAGGAACGAGAATAAAACCACAGACAATTTCCTGTAAACTTAATTAAATATAAATAACTCGATATTTATAAATTGATTGAGCAACCAATTGATAGCTTTTAATTTGTTACAAAAAATACGTTGAAATTGAAATTCGAGTGAAGTTTATGGGGGTGAATGAAAAGTTAAAAGAACGAGGAAATAAATGAGGACTCGTTGGGATAATGGGAAGGGAAAAAATAATAAAGAAGCAGAAGAATAGTATAATAGTCAAGCTGACGTAACGATTATCGGGTCTCGTACTCAATTTAAGCAATTACGGTGGGAAAGCTCTCTCGCCTCGACTATGACAACCTCTTTTTGTCATCGTGTGTGGTTTTCTCTGTTTCGGTTAACAACTTTTAATCCCTCGCGTTAAATGCTCGCGCACTATTTTACATTGTAAAACGTCGAGTTCTATACATTTTTTTTGTGCTTGAATCATTTAAGTTTCTGGGAACCCTCGACTCTGTTACATCAACAATTAAAATCAACTAATTTCATACGAACAATTAATGTATTCAATTCATTTCAATATTTTATTCGACACTTCATTGTTTTGGGCTGAAAACAACATTTGAAACGGTAGCCGTTTGTCACGATGTACAAATTAATTCGTTGCAGCAATTTTCGAAGTGATATACAATTTTATAATAAATTTAGTATTAAGTATTTAAAAAACATTAATTGATCGTCCGATTTGACTTTTACTGCTTGAATCTGCTACATGACGGATTATTTCACATTTTTTACTATAATTAAAAAAACTAACATGCGTTTTAAGTCACGTTACGTAAGGCTTAACTGAAGGAAAAATTTTTACGTGGCTTTAATATAAAAATAAAGCTACATGTACCTGCTGGCACGGACTCATAGTTTTGCAAGCTGTTCGGTATTAATGTTATTACGTTCGCGCGAAATTAAACACGGACTTCATACTAGGGCTGCGGAGAAGGGGGGGGGAGAGAGAGAGAGAGAGAGAGAGAGAGAGAGAGAGAGAGAGAGAGAGAGAGAGAGAGAGAGAGAGAGAGAGAGAGAGAGAGAGAGAGAGAGATGTAGAGGGAAAAAAGAGCAAGGTGCAAAGATCCGTTATCGTTGCGCTCGAGTGAGCTCGAATCGATCTCCTTCGATTCGAAAGCTGCATCTCGTAAATTTTCTGATTCCCCCTCCGTTTGCCTCCCTTGGATCAACCTGTAGAACGAGTCTGATTCTCTAGTAAAATATTTGCATCGGTCGAGTCACTCTAAGAAATAAAGGAAAACCACGTAAATCATTTTTGTAGACGTTAATTGAAAAATTGATTTTCTCCACATTAAAATGGTTTGCAGGGAGATAAACTGCTTTTATTTGCGAAACGAGACCTCTTCATTCGAAGCTTTTTCGCAATTCATTTTCTAGAGAAAAAAAAGGTTTAATAGTAATGTTATAACGTTTTGAATCATTAAAAAAAAACAATCACAATGAAATAATAATCATAATCATGATCAGACGCACTAAAATTGTATATGTAATGTTTTTCTACGATAGAAAAAAGGTTTTTAAGGGCTCTGTCTATTTTGGATGCATGAAAAAAACGCTATTTTTATTAATTTTTTTTAAGAACACTGTTATGTTTATCGATATAAAACTTGTTAGGCTTAACAAAAACATTCGTAAATTACAAAAAAAAAAAATTATTGATTTTAACCACTTTTTTAGTGCGAAAATGCCAGGTAAACAGGAATCCTCAAAAAGTAGGTAGGTGTGCGCTGTTGAAAAAATCTGAACAACCGCCCATTCGAAACAAAAAAATTGAATGGTTTTAGGTTTAGTGTGACAGTGGCTATATCCCGTACCTCTAATATTAATTTATATGCAAAAATAACAAAATGGCCGACAAAAAAATTAAAGAACGTGTTTTTTTTGCATGTTTTTTGCCAAAAAAAATAGTAAAAATTAAAATTTTGCAACAATTCTGGTACGGGATATAGCGATAAGTGTACAGAATATGTGGTTAAAATTTCATAAGGATCAGTTCAGTAGTTTCTGAGATTTTTTCAACAAGCGGTTCGAAAACGTTGTTTCGAGAAAAAGGCGTTTAAAGTTTGAATTTATAAAAAATCGTAAAAAAATCTGACTTACACTTAATCAGCAATGCCTGGACCATACATAATTCCTTCTGCCTTTTCCTGTAACTCAATTTCTTGCTATTTAACCTTTTTCCGCTTTATTCTGCTCTCCTTAGAAGCCTCCGATGAGTGTCTATTCGCAAAGTTGATGCGCTGGATATCGCGCGAACTGGCGAAACAATTCGCGCATTCACCGAGTTTGATGCCCATTACATTCATTATTTTTAATACTGGTTGGTACTCTTCATTGAAAATGCAGGCTGCAATATAACATGCAATTTCAACAATGACTTTGCCATTAAAAATGTGTTTTGGCGCAATATTCCACACGCAGTTTTGTTGTAACTCTCATTATTATTTTGGGTGTTGCCACCAAGACATCTTTGGAGCAATTCGTCTCTCGTCAAGTCCTCGTAGATGGGTTTCAAAACCTCTTGAACATCTTTAGAAAGAGCAGGAGGATGTTTGAAATTATGTAAAGTATTGGTGGCTTCGGCCTTGCGGTATTTACACCAGCTCTTCGCTCCGGCCGGGCAATACGGTATACGCAGCGGTTGGGGTGAACAAGCGCGCTCAGGTAGCGTTCAACGTATGTAAAAATACCTTTAGAATGCTCTGATCTTTCTGAAATTTTCAGAGAATATTTTTAAATATATAAACTTTCGAAAAAAAGCAAAAAAAAATCGATTTTTTGAAAGTTTTAAAGTAGACAGAGCCCTTAATTGACAAAAGAGTAAAATAGAATTCTTTTTGTATTATTTATACACACGGATAATAATGGTTGGTGAAACGAGAGAAAAAATGAATTCGTAGTCATCTCCCCTTCGCCTGAACGATATTACGTTACGTACCCTGAAACAACTCGGCGTTTTAATATTCTCATCGTGAATGTTTTCATCGAGAAATTTGATGGCCTCGTAAAGGCTGATCGAACGAGTGGTTTCGCGCGGCTCCCTTCTTTCTCGCTGTTTTCATTCATCCTTCAACTCCATATACACCATATCCATTTATGTATTTATATGAATTTATGCCTCGGCTCGTGTGTTGTAAACGTATCGTTCAATCCTCTTTTTTTGGTCCTTATCTTAGCTGATCGAATCTTTACCCGGGCCCAATTTGACGTCAATTAAACGGTAACTGGCAAATAAATGAAAGGAAAGAGAAAAAATCTTTGGTCCACTCGATCAGAAGCTGCGATCACGCGGGCCAGTATTCATTTTTGTGAACCCTACATAAACGCTAATGACACAACTGGTTGAAGTCATGCGAGAAAACGAACAATCTATTTATATACATGCATCCGTACAAATGTGGGTTTGCGGCCTAATTTATAAAATTTCAGATAATATCAAAATATCGAAATTTTATAACACGTTTATTCGACGAAAGACAGCTGGAAAGTTCACCAAAAAACATGGACTCATTAGTTTCTCGATGTAATGCAATTTAATATATTTTTCTTCGAAGCTTAATTATTTTATTGGCTAATGGCTAATATTTTATCGGATTCTTTTGAAAAATAACGAATTGCAACAATTTTTAGTCAAATTTAGCCCCAATTATTCACTCTTTTTGACTTAATTACTCTCTATTTTAATTCCTCAATATTTTCATTCCATTTTATTTAACATCGACGTTTTCACACGCGAACTTGCAAATTCAGGGTGCGTGCAACAAACCAGGTACGATGGAGAGAAAAAAAGGGACAATCCCTCTCGGAGGAAGACTGAAATTCTTGAGCTCCCATTCAACCCGGCCTAATCGACTATACTTGTATATAAATTTATATATACCAAGTGTCTCGGGATTAAGGCGCTGTTTGTAGTACCTACTAGACGTCCCGTGACTCTGAAGTCTTAATTGGTCCTATATTCGTCGTATATATACAGAACTTCACGTGACCCTAGTTCGTTCGGGTTTCAAGTCGCCTAATTAATTAGCCGTAGGGACAATAATTAATTATGGAGAGAAAGATTCACGGTATCGAAGCGCGGGATTATTCACAGCAGCTCAATACTCATTCAACTTTCTTCTTTTCTTCGTTTTTTTTTTACGTTTTGGCTTCTTCTTTTTTCTAGCGCACACTTAGGAACTTTAACACCACTGGCTTCGATCGGTTGTTGATAAAATTGATTTATGAATTGTTTTTGTTGATTCGGCATCAACAGTGATAGGGAAAGAAATGTCAATCGTTTACAATTCGATATATTTATAAGTTGAAAATATATGAAAAAGTTTGTGTTCAATAAAATACGCGATTTTGGGTGATTTGTAACAAGAGAGAGAGAGAGAGAGAGAGAGAGAGAGACTCCCTCCCTCCCTCCCTCCCTCCCTAAAATATTAGCAACAATTCCAATGCTGTCATTTGTCTGTTTTTCATTCTCGTTTATTCTTCAAAAAAATTTGTATCAATTTGCAAAAGGTGAGAAATTAATTAAGCAATTTTATCAATTTGAAAATCTGCTCGATCTAGTCCTATAAATATTTGCCTGAGCTTATAATTTTGTTCAGCAACGAATGATTCATCGCTATTCCGTGGCCAATCACTGTGAGTCTATATAGATCGATCCTAAAGCAAAATCAGGCCTAGTGCCGGTTTATTCGGAGGATCGCGGTCGAATAATAAATTTCGCCAGGCTGCTGAGATATTTCGTTGAGGCTGTTCGCTCTCGCGTTTCGTCTCGAGAGCTCTTCTTCGTCGAGTATGCGAATTTGCGCGCGCGCGCGTGTGTGTGTGTGTGTGTGTATGTGTGTGTTGCTAGTCCTCCAAAAGTGATTCTTCGACTGGTCTGGACTGAACGGAGAAGAAAAAAAAGGATCGAAAACGAGAAAGCGAATGAGCATTGGAACTCGAATGATAGAGCGAAGCAACGAAAACGTGAAATCTTTTGACCGAGAGCCCCGCTGATTGTGCTTGAAACTGGACCCAAGATCCATGGACATCGAATCGCGGCTCGATTCGTTCTATGGATGAATTTATACAGGAGAAATTCCACCCTATTCCCGAGAGAGAAAATAAAAAAAATTCCATTGAATTTACAAAACCATTTTTTACTCTGAAAGCAAGGACTTGTGATTCTTTTTTTTTTTCTTTCTTTTTCTAAGTTTATGGCAATCGCCAATTACAAAATTAAGACATTTTTTATTCTCAAGAAAAGAATATTTTCGATGGTATTCAAACTGGTTTCATCTATTACACAAATCGCCATTTTGCGTAATTAAATTTGAAGATTTTTCAAATTTTTTCAAAATATAAACAATTATATATAAATATATGTGGCCATTTTTTAATGCTTCGGAGTTTTGCATCAATAGAATCCTTCGTAATCGGAATTGAAGCTGAGTAACTTTGCAGAAAGGGGAAGATCGAAGGGAAAACCCATGAAGTTGTTCTATTGTCCTCTATCGTCGAAAACGTGGCCCAAGGGCGTTCAAGTTCGCCAACACCCGACTGCTTTTCTTTCTACTGTTTATATATACCTGACAATAAAAAGGGCGTAACTCGGAGAATTTAACTCGTCAAATCGTATCGATTAGGTTCTTCGTTTCCCAAAGGGCGTGTCACTGTCACCAGAAATTTTTCAACCCCTCGTCTTTTATTCCATTATACGAGAGAGAAAAAGGGAAGGGCAAATCGTATGTGTATTGGATGACGTCCGGCAAACAAGTGAAAATTAAACTCCTCGATCTTTTTCAGATCGCGTGGCGGTGAATTAATTCCTCTCTCCCTCCTCCATATCGATAAGCCGTAATTTGATGTAATTTATATCCTCTCACTGGTTATAATTTGCCTTTGCTCTGAACGTAATACGATAATCCGTGGTATTTACTTTTGACAACGATCTCTTTGGGTGGAGAATCATTGGTGCGAATTCTTCCTTTTACTTTCAACGATTACATATTCGTTTCTTTATTCGAATAAATTTTAAAAAACTATCGTTATTAATTGGAGTTAAGTCAATTTATTATTCAGTTTGATATAATTCGTCTTGGTATTGAGTCATGATTCAGTTTTAATTTAACGATTTTAATGAGAATTTACGAAATTTTTAGTCTATTATTATTCACTAAAATATACAGATGTAATAAAGTAATTTAACAACTTTTGGAAATGTTGACAAATATTTTTAAATCCTCGAGCGTCCGTTATAATGTGTGTCTTTGCGTTGCTTTGATCTCCACCACGATAAATCGTCGATTCTATCAAATTACTGTCCTTATTCTTCGTAATACGAACGGAATTTACTGGAACTTGTCAAAAGTAGTAGCAAAACTTAAAGAGATCATAAAAAATGACATAAATCGTCTTATCTCTGAATTCGTATAAATTCTTACCATATAATTCAGCTTGAAATCACAGGAGCTCAAATTCTGTCTAACGGTATTAGAGTAAAAAAAAAAAAAAAAAAAAACGTGGGCGAATCACTCGACTGGAATAACCTCAAACTTCGAACGAGGATCGCGTACTTCGAGGTATTATCGGATATAAATGATTCGTAAGAGGTGAGAATGTACGAGGACAAGAATAAATGCAAAAGGGGAATTTAGCTTTCGCTGGATCACGTTAAAATTCTCGATGCGGGGTTATAGCGACAGGCGTGTGTGCAGTAGTTCAGGAAACGATGGTAGGAGTCGTGGCGGTCAGATCAGACGAGGGAGAGGACGAAGATCTCGGTATATATAGGCACAGAGAAACACCATCGAGTTTTCAGCTACTAGAGAAAGAGCAACAAAAAGGCTTCCACTTGGAAAGGACCACAACGAGGCGACCCCAGGTGGTTCGCTCGAAAGAAAGACAGAGAAAGCCACGATCTCCCGCCTTTAATCTTTCCCTCATCTCTCGTTTCATCGCATATAAAAATGAACGAAATATCGGGAAAAAAAGGATGGAAGACGAGCGCAAAAATCGTCAAGTGCGAGGGAGTACAAAAAGACAAAGGTAAAGAAGAAATAGAAAGAAAGAGAAGAAAATAAAGATTCTTCAGTCCCTAAATGCTGAGAGGCTGCGCTACAGAGTAGGGGTAGAAGGCGATGTGTAAGCAAACGAACGAGAAAGAGAGAAAGGGGATAGTGCCAGTGGGGCCCAGCCGAACGACGACGGAAAAGCACGAGCAACTCGTGCGCCACCGCAGCGGCCCCCGCTAAAACGTGTATAGTCCAGTCGATCGTCAGCCGCCCGAGAGCGCAGAACGTCGTGTCGTTATATTATATATTATCATATACAATTTATTTTAACTAATTATCAATCGCAAAGTTTATTTCTTTTTGTTTATTTTCTTCTTTAAATATCGAACTCTCGGGAGTGTTTCTACGAGTGATTCAAACGATTTATCACCGCGTGTTTTTTTTTCTTTTTAAACCGTACTCCGAAATATCGTAGACTGGATAATTAAGTGATCGAAAAACCCTTCAAGGATACTGTAATCTTGTGCCCCTATCGTGTACACGTGTGATGTAAATTTAAACCGTTTCTATCAACAGTGTCACCGTGCGGTTAATAAAAAGGGAACCGGAGTGTCAAGTGTTTTGTACTATCAGTGCCCAAATTGGATATTGGATATTATACGGCTCATTTTTTATCAAGGATTTACGAAAGTTTTTCTTTCCAACAAAATTACTCCCCCATCGTCTTTTTGTTTTAAGGAGAGATTCTCCCGTTTAAAAATTTTTTTTTACTTAAACGGTGATTCTTGATGATCGGTGATTTGGCAACGCCTCGCGATCGTTGCTCGCAGTCTCCCGGTCATGGATAGCACGGTGATCCGTCGTAACACAGGATAAAGGCAATTTGAGCGAGTTTAGAGACTGCTCTCGAGTGGACACTACAGCATACGCGTATATATCTATAGATATATACGTATATAACGGAGCAGAACACTCTCATGTATCCAATGTACGATACATGATTTTTTACTGTATGAAAACTTGTGCCAGTGAAATATATACGTACATATAAACATACGAGTGAAATTGTAAGAGGCCCTTACATCGCATATGTTGCAACGCGATCTCGTACGAAAAAAAAGGTCTTTTGCGTCTGCGCGCCCCCAAAGCACGGTGCTTTGGGGCTCTTTCTCTCTCTCTCTCTTTCTTTCACTTTGAGTGTGTACATGCTTTAGGACCCAAGTTCGCGATGTGTTTACATGTGCGCGCGCAGCAGAACGACTAGAAGTTGAGTTTGTGTTGGTGTCGCGTGGAAAAACGTGGGAAAGCCATCGCCGGACGCTTCGAAGCGTCTAAACGACGGCGTTCCGATAAAAAATACACGTTGTTTATGCTCCGAAAAAAACGCAAAAAAGCGTAATTTTAATTACGAAAAATAAACTTTTCATTTATCTCGGTAAAAATCTTTTTAGATTCGTGATTCGAAGTAAATTTGACATTTTTTTTGCACCGAATTCTCATTTTTTTCGGTTTTTCTCGTCGGATCGTGTTTAATCGACGATGAACCTCGATGTAAGGTTGCCTGACGATTGAATTTATGTTTGATTGATCGTGTCGATCGAAGAGTCTAGTTGAAAATTGTGATAAATCGTATTTTGCATAATTTTAATATTTATCGTTTTTTTTGTGCGTATACGTTTGTGTGGAGGGTTTAAAAATCTACATCGACCAAGTTCTTACGTGGAACGGTGCAATCTCAAAATTCTAGTGAACCACGGATATAAATACATATATAAATAAATATATAAATCTTTATTTTATTATTACGATCATTATTATTGAAAATATCGTGATAACTCGTTGTCGGTGACTTGGTGCAATTTTTTTTGTGTACCCGTGAAGTTTCGTGATTCTCAGTGCGTTCGAAAAAAAATTAATCGATATCACTTATTATGCTCGACAATAAAGTGTGATTTTTTTTTTTAATTTCCTTCAGAATATGACGTAGTTATGATTTCATAGTGAGGATACATGTTTGAAAAGCAAAAGTGACAAAAATTCGTGAGGCTTAATGAAATATGTGGAATACGTTTTGGATTTACTCGCGGGCTCCGAATACCACTAAATATGAGTCTTACGAGTTTGTTTCTGGTGCTTCTACTCGCAGCGAGTTCGAGGTGCAGTAATTTTTTCTTTTCCTCGATTTTCCTATCGCGTTTATCTTCACATTTTCGTTTTTGGAAACATTAAAATCGTTCCGATTTAATCGTAAAGATTGATTTATTTTTCAAGAGTTAACTTTTCTCCAAATACATCGGGAGGAATACATTTTTCTTAAAAAATTATTCGAATTATCGATCTCCCGTATAAATCTCAGAATTTACTTATCCAGTGAATAAAAGAAACAAATTTCTTGTAAATATCGTTAGCGTTCGATTTATGATTGAAAAATTATTACAAAATATCATGAAAATGTGACCAATCGATTTCAATCGAAAGATAAATCTTTACAAATCGGAATACATTCGTATTTTTGTCAACTAATCATTTTGCGTCTCATAAAAATTGATCGCGTTCGAAACAAACGTTAAGGAAAAAAAAATATCACATACGCCTGACATTATTTTACTGATTTTCTTTTTTTCATTTATTCGATAATGTTGAATTTTGACGTCCTACTATTAGCTATAAACAAACAAAAATATTTGAGATCCAGAAAAATTGCCGATGCCGTCGGACGACCACCAGTAGATCGAAGACTCATCGCAAATTGTAGAGAAAAATAATACGAAGTTAATGAAAAAGAGAAGTAATGAGAAAAAAATAAATCTCGTGTGACACTCTTATTCGACTATTGTTATCATTTTTTCTGGTCTCTCGTATGCACCGCATGTAATTATTTATTTGCCGGATATTGCGCGGAAACGCGATATTCTCTTTTGATAAGAGCGGAGAGGTGCTCTTTTTTTACACATCATCATAAAGCGACACGCGATCTCTTCTTCAAACAATAACAAGCTTTGTCTTTCAGAATTAATTTTTATTCTTCGCACAAATGCATACATATATATATCGAGTTTGTATGTGTAAACATAAACGAGAGATGACACTCGATGATTTCCGATATCTGATTCGGAAATTCAAAACTTTACTCGACGTCATTTTCGAACGAATGACTTTTTTTTATCGTGTTGATCGAAATTGGCATTGACATTCTTAGGTTCTGGATGGCAATTTTTTTATTACAATAAGAAAAAAAAATATTGGATTTGCCTGGATTGATTCTGTTTGAATAACGATTTTTTTTAATCCATGTTTATATTATTCGAAAAAGTTGTTTTATTACAAATTGCAAGCACAAACACACAGAGATAAATAAAATTGAAATAAAAACCGTGGAATAATAGAAACGATAAATGAATTATTAATTAACTTAAATTTTTGTACACTGAGAAAAGAAATTTGTTGATTCAACAAAACTTTCGTCGATTCAACAAATCCTGCTGACACGGGGGGCGTACAAAATATGCTGTTCATCCAACAACTCTTTGATTCTTTCAACCACTTAATTTACTGGCACAAATAAATATTGCTGACTATGAAAAAAAAATTGTTGAATTAACAAACTTTATTTCGTTCGCCACAATTGAGTAATTTAACCAATCTATTTTTCTCAGTGTGATTATTACTAAGCGAAATGGAAATTTTCATGATAACAAAATAAAATTTACTGTATTGTACAAGAGATTTTATTTTATTTTTATGAAAATCTGCATTTTGCTTAGTTATAATCACCTAAATTCAAGCTTCGCCCCCGTTTCTATTATCGCACGGTCATTTTTCACTCTTAACCTCTTCACCGTGTATCACGCATTTATGCGCAAAAATAAAATGTGCCCTCGCTGTGTTTGACGCATTCATGAATGAAAAAAGCGATGAAAAACGGATGCTGATATCGTGGTTTCAATAAAATTTGGTTTCCTTAGGTTTTTCGGATCTCTGAAACCGAATTTCGTATGAAAATTATGGAAACAAAGATAGCGGATCCAATATCGCTCCCAAAAATCTTAAAAATAGTCCGACTGGAATGGAACTTGCGTTCCCGGGGTTTTTGGGATGACTGAATCCAAATTTTGTATTGAAATTATGAAATCAACGATGGCGGCTCCGAAATGACCGCCAAAATTTAAAACAATTGTCCGATTAGAATGACAATTCATTTCCCTGGCCTTTTGGGATTGCTGAAACGAAATTTTGTAATAAAATTATGAATTTGAAGCTAGTGGCTTCGAAGTCGTTGCTAATAATCTTAAAAATTGTCCGAATAATATTACAGGTCAGCATTAGCTAGTGAATTTATAAAAAAATATAATTCACGGCCCTGGAGTGTACCACGAGGAGGTTACCTGACAAAACACTGAACGTTTTGAAATTTCTTTTGGTTTTTTTTTTTTTTATTTTTTTAGGGTTCCGTACGTCCAAATGAAAAAAAATCGGAACCCTTATAGGATCACTCGTGTGTCTGTCTGTCTGTCCGTCTATCACAGCCAATTTGCTCCGAATCTACTGGACCGATTAAGTTGAAATTTGGTACACATGAATTTCTGTAACTCAAACACGGACGTGTAACGTAAATAGATGAATTTTGAATATGGGGTCACTTTTAAGGGGCAAATTAGAAAATTGAAAAAAAAAAGTTTTGCAAACTGTACCGTGTGACATGTCAAATGAAAGGTCTTGTTGTGAGGGTCTCAAATATATTTTTTTTTTATAATTTTAAAATAAATAGTTTTAAAGCTATTTAAGAAAATAGATGAAAATTGACAATTCCCCCCCCCCCCCCTTATCTCCGAAACTACTGAGCCTAAAATTGTGAAAAAAATACAGAAAATAGTTCTTCACTTATAGATTACAGGAAAACCTATAAGAAGTTTATGGTCTTAAAATGTTTAGTTACCACAAACAAATTTGGGTCAGATCTAAAAAAACATGGTAGATAACATTCATCGTACCCGTACCCTCTCCACGCGAGTTCAACTCGCATTTGTCCGCTTTTTTGTATTTCTCATTCATTTTTTTTATCTTTCATTGTCTATTTTTGTTTGAAATGCTCGGCTGGCAGATTTTATTTAAATAAAATAACATTTTGCACTTTTGGTCGAGTATATTCGATCCGCCATTTTGAATTTTCAAAATCTGACATTTAATTTGGATTCAACGAGTCCAAAAACCACCGAGTGTCAATTTTCGTTTAAATAACATTTCGTTGTTTTTGTCCGCCACATTGGATCCACTATTTCGAATTTTCAAAATTTTATATCAAATTCAGATTCAGCGAACCCAAAAGCTTTTATACCAAAGTTTTGGTGTATTTTCGAAACAATTTTTTTTCAATACATTTGTGGCACGTAAAGTGTGTTATCGCCTCACAGGCAAGGAGTTAATTCTCTTCATGCAATAAAATACGAGTTTACAAATTATTCACTATTACAAATTTTGTTATACATTTATAAATTATATAAAAAATCAATTAAATTAAATGAAAAAATGAAAATGGAATCATGCAAGCGATTCAACGATCATTTTATTATAATTTTCTCAACGATTTATCGATAATTAAGTTTTTTCAAGGTTTGCATGTATTTTTAAAAAATTATTTCGTCATCGTTTCCCTGAAATATTTATTAGTTATTGATTATCTGTTATTTGGCAATTGATTTGACTAATTTCGACGAAATTCTTTACAGATGTATGTGCACGACCGGATATACCGGACAAAATTGCGAGAACGAATACATACCCTGTGATCCATCGCCGTGCGAGAACGGTGGCTCGTGTCGACAAATCAGTCAATCGGACTATCAATGCACTTGTCCAGAGGGTAAGTCAAATGCTAAACATTCATGATGAGGTCGTTAAAATAATCAAAAGAAAGGCACCATTTTTGGATGCTCGACGTAAATGAAAACAGCGAACGGTCGATTCAAACATGCAAAAAAAAATTATCTGTAAAAATTAATGATCGATATTTAAAAATTACTGAAACTAAAACAAAATATACAGTTTAAAACGGTAAATTAGACGTTTTACAGTGTGTTCCATTACAAAATAATGGATTTAACGTATTTTTTACTTTCTGATTAATTATTAATGCTGATCTAAACTGTAAAAAACTCAATGCCCACAGCAAAAAAAAATGACATAGCAGAAATTACAAATAAAAACGAGGAATTCCACTGGGTGTGAAATGTAAAATTTATAATTTTATATATAAAATTTATAATTTTAAAAATTAAAAAAATTAAAATATTAATTTAATATTTTAATTTTATTAAAATATTAAAAATATTCCCCCAGTAAATTATTCAATAGGCACAGGAAAATAAACCGAGAACCAATACTATTTACAGATATTGAAAATTGTAAAAAAATGTTAAACTGCATACATGAAAAATTATAATTAGAAAATATCAAAATTGTGTACTTCCAATAGATAAAATTACCGTCGATATAAATTTGAAATTGCAGTGTGCCCAGTGAAAATTCGAAAATTTACTGCAAAATTTGTTACGTCGCTTTCAATTTATATGGTGTACACTGTAATTTCTCCAAGCACGTGAGCCACAAAATTTCAAGGTGGAACACTTATTAACCCTCCGTCACACGCGCTATGGCCGAAGCGCCGCATTTTTTGCTTTTTTATTAATCAACAAAAATTGGTGAATAATAAACTTGTGACAATTTTGCTATTCCTGTATTATTATTGGTAGAACGCAATAAAAGAAAAAGTTATACGATAATTTACAATTTATATTTCGTAAATAATGTTTAATATGACAAAGTGCAAGAAATGCGGCGTTTCCCCGCCAGCGCGTGTGCAGTCGTGCATATGATTTTATGTTCGACGTTGCCATATCTCCTACTGAGCACTTGAGTACCAACGGCGCGCGCATGCGCCGCGTAAGAACGATATGGAAACACTGTAAAGGCTCAAAAGCATTGCAGCGATTCCCCGCGACGCCTGTAATGACGTTTCGAATTTTAACACGTGTGACGGAGAGTTAAGGAAGTTGTAT
The DNA here is from genome assembly GCA_963989365.1 of Rhimphoctona megacephalus. NCBI lineage: Eukaryota > Metazoa > Arthropoda > Insecta > Hymenoptera > Ichneumonidae > Rhimphoctona > Rhimphoctona megacephalus. The sequence continues at coordinate 5,503,671 of OZ022422.1, read as the reverse complement.
CAATATTTATATGTCATCATACGAAAAATACGTTATATTTGATTATTCCAAGTTAATGTATTGAAATTTGGTGTGAATCTTCTTGAACAGCATTTAATTATGTGTGAAAAATTTGGAGAGGTTTCACCGTCTAGTAATCGAGATATTCATTGTTGAAAATGACAAGTTTAACATGAGCTCTTATGGAAGCTTTGAAAAAATTGCGAAATTCAGCAATAAATATCTCAATTTTGAGACGACGAATCATCGGCATATTCCGCCAGAAGTTTAATACCATATTAAGCTTTCTATTTACAAAATTTTATTGTGTAAAGTTGGAAAATAATTTTTACATGAGAAACGTTATAACCTCCTTAAAGACTGTTGTTGTATTTGCTTTTTATAGCTCGAACAATGGAGGAAGGGCGGGGGGGGGCAATTTTGAGCTACACAGAAGCGTTACGAATACGAAACGTAATATATGAAAATTCGATATTTTGTATATTTCAAATTTTTTTTTTGCTTACAAAATACCTGTCGCATATATTATTCATTGACGTTATCGATTATGTTCCGGATTGGATATGTCCGTATCATTTTTTTTACCAATAATTATCAAGTAGTGACGTAATAGGTAGCGTCCGTGCGCGTTAGGTCGTAGATAGGTAGTTAGGTCAGATCAAGAATCCCAGTGTAGGTAGGAAAATTTTTCTGTAGAAATTTATGCCGGGAGCAGCCCCCTGACACTGGCCTGCTATTCCTATGAGATAAACGGCTACGCGTTTTGTCCTCGCTTTTTAGTTCTCGAAACCGCCACTATGTGGCGCTGGCTGTCATCAGACCGGCAGACAGCCTTCCAGGCTCAAAATACTCCAATCGCTCCGATCAGCTGAGCAATTCGATACTTTTGTTTGTTCTGTTAAAGTCATTAAAGTGAAGGAAGTGAAGAAAGTGAATAAATAAGTGAATGAACGCTGCGAAAAAATATAAAATAATCGTATTGGGAATTATAGTTTTTATGGCAAAATGCCGACGTGCATGGTCCCGGGCTGTACCTCTGGATATTCCTCAAACCCGGAAAAAGTACACTTTTTCACAATCCCCAAAGATCCCGAAACTGCCGAAAAATGGAAAAGTGCTGTAAAACGCGGAGGAGACTCTATTAAAATCGGAAGAGTAGCGTGTGAAAAACATTTTGTCAAAGATGACATTCTTTGGCAACGAGAGTTGCTTGGTCCTGACGGTAGAGTGCTCGGAGTGGTAAGTGCATTCAATCTGTCATGATTTACAAAAGGTTGGAATGATTTGGTTATTTTGTGTAGTTTCACAATGGCAATAAAAGTGTTGAATTATTGAATTACAGTCACAGTACAAAATTCCTAGGCTGCGGAAAGGTACAGTGCCTACGCAGTTTGCTTGGAACGACTGGACGGAAAGAACAAAACCGGTGGAAACTGAACAGATGAAACCCCTCGTTGAGGGTGTTCAGAGTGAAAAGAGTAGTGCACCTGATGCTGCTGTCGACGCACCACCTCCTAACAATGATGACTGTAGAACATCTATTGCCGATGAAATAGTTTTCGAAGAACCCGATTTGCGATCCATCGAATCTACCTCACTTGCTCCAACCGAACAACCTGTGGAAACGCAAGTGCTGGATTTCAAAGCCGTCGCAACAGATTTCGACTTGCCACCTGGCTGGTTAAAACAAATTACTGGCTGCACCGAAACGCAGCTGATATTTTTTTTCATCCACAAAACTGAGGAAATCGGTGGGAGCTATGAAACTTTCATTTTAAAAGATGTGACTGTGACGGAGAATCTATCGATTCAAGTCAGAGTTTTAGGCAAACGACTCGACCTCCGGCGTTTCAATATAATCTGTCTCATCACCGCATATATGTACGTATAGATTTTATTGATGCGAAAATAAATTACTATTTTTACTTTCACATACTGGTGTTTTATTCGTCTACACATGTACTTAATACGTGTACCTATTACCCCACCTATGTTTTACAGGTATCTATTAGTAACTGTTTCATATTCCGATTTTGAGATGGACTCAGAAAAGAAATATATATATATATATATACGTTGATAAGGCTAAGTGGGCTAAGCTAAACAATTAATGGCAGGCTAATAATGCTATTCATTGTTTTTATCAATTTATCTACAATAGACGTCAGGGAAAATTTCGAAAAACCGGTGCAACATACATATATATGCATGCCAGTCAGGTGACTACTAGCGCCACTGTACGGCGAGGACATTTTGCGAACCGTATTTATCGTCCAGTGTCAGGGGGCTGGCCGGGAGTAATGAATATAAGAAAGTATTGACGACGAAATCTACTATCGATAATACATGGGAGGTTCTTTGCCGGCTTGACGAGCGAGGCCGTGAACAAGGGCTCAATTGTTTCGATGTTTTGCGTTGTTATCGGAAGCCTTAACGTGAAAAAAAAGATTATTATTATTAGTCGACGAGATTCAAGGAAGATTGAAGCATTTTGATAAAATCAAAATAATAAATGTTAATATAAAATAGTTGATCGAAACATTATTCGGCTGTATCATATAAAAATCTCATACTACGATACATATATTTTCACTATATTTGTGCTAAATAAACTTTGTTAAAAATCATACATACGACAGTACGATCAACAATTATTAAAAATGCATTTATAATTGAATAATTTAAAAAAAAATTATTTATTTTGAACAATTTTATGGTTATGTTTGGTGAATTCTGATGAGGATAAGTTCAATTTATTATTTCGTGTTTTTTTTTATTTATTTTTTTTTTTATTTTTTATTACCGTTTCACACTGTAAAAACGGAGTGAATGCAGCGTGTACTTTTTACTATTAAACACTGTAAAAATTCGTTCGATGGGCATGCAATATGTCACTTACGGTATTAGTATTTTCCACCACAGGGACTTGCAGATTTTGTTTAAAGTTTGACGAAAAATTGATGTTTACGCGTTTGGAAAGCGCTACTAATGTGCAAAACTATAAAGTTTTATGAAAATGTCGGTAAAAACGACAATTAATTTTTTTCCATAAACCGATAATTGAATCATTCGACTATTATTCAATGTTGAATGCCTCGAATAATACGAACGGTTAAGTCTCGAAAGTCTCACGCGAAAATAAAGCGATCGAGAGATAAACAAAAGGTTTTGGACTCAACAAAGAGCGTAAAAAAAAACTTGTCCGCTCTTTCCTTTCTCGATAATCACACACACACACACACACGCACACACACACACACACACACACACACACACACACACACACACACACACACACACACACACACACACACACACACACACACACACACACACACACGCGCGCACACACACACACACACGCACACACACACACACACACGCACGCACGCACGCACGCACAGCAGTAATGTAAATATTCTTTGACACTAATGACCCCCACGAATTCACTGACAAAAGTTTGCTGAAGTGGGTGGTTCCCCGATTCTCCAGAAAAAAAATATCCTCTTTTGTCTTGTCTCCGTTACGGTCTGTGTCGTGTGTCATTTTTTTTCTTTTGCTATCTGTCGCATGCATTATTTTCGCGTAAATGTCCTCATTTCCTAAGAATCGTAGTTCAGCCTGCCCAGTTGCCCAGTTTCTTTTTTTTTCTTCATGCTACCTCTCGCAATCAAATTCTGCTTCATTCAACATTTTCTTGAATTATTCTTACTGCGTTGAATTTCGAATCGTTTAATCGGAATCGAGCATTTCGCGGCGTTATAAACATTGAATTTCGAGAATAAGAATGCCAACGAAAAAAAAAATTCATCGTTATGTTCCTGCTATAATCAAAATTTTAGCTCAAAATATAAGTACAAAATTTTTCAAACGAAAAAAAAAAAAAAACAAGTTTTGTTCCATTCATTCATAATATTTCTGGAGTAAAATTTAATGGAAACGAGGGTTTCTTTCGATTGTGATTGCGTACGATATTCCATATTGTAAACATCCGCGAAAGGGAGGGTCGGGGGAAGGGAGGATACAAAAAAGCCAAGTCTGCAGGAAGAACATAGTTGCGGGAAGAAAGGGAGGGAGCACACACGATTACCCGAAGTAACAGGTACTCTCAACAGGCTCGCTCGAGTATTTCATTACAAGAGTGAGCGCAATGAAAGTAGATGCTTAATTCGAGAGCTTAGGGTCAGTCTAGCGTGGCAATGGTGGGAGTAAGAGGATGGAAGAAGGAGAAAGATTTGTTCCTCTCCTTTTACTCAGTGTTTGTCTCTTTGCTCTTCGCACACGTACACATATGAAAGAGAGAAAAAAAAGAAAGAGAAGAATCGCACAATGCTTTATAACGCTCGACTCTTTCTTTCATTATTTCTTCGCTCCTCTTTCGCTCTTAAACCCCGAGCCTCCTTTACCCTGCTCTCCCCTCCACCTTTTTCTTTTCGCTTCCCCTTCGCTCTTCTCGCATCACTACCCGCTTCTTCAAGCCCGCGTGTCTCTACTTCATCTTCTTTCCCAGGCGGACCACAACCGTGGCGACCCCACCTCTTCTCTTTCCTCCTTCTCTCTCTCTCTCTCTCTCTCTCTCTCTCTCTCTCTCTCTCTCTCTCTCTCTCTCTCTCTCTCTCTCTCTCTCTCTTTCTCTTCCCCCCCCCTCTCTCTCACTCTTTCTCTCCTTTTATATGTTTATGTTCAGTTATGGAAACGATGGGGCAGGAAAAAATCCGCGTTACTCATATTTATATATGCACGTTATACCATTAACTCGAAATTACCACACACTCCATAGCTCATCGTAGTACGAATATTTTCGGTTTATTTAGATTATTTTCTATAGCAAATAAAAATGGTGAAATTTATAATTTACGCAAATATTTTAATATATTTCGATAAGTTTTCCCTCCCCGGATCCAAAAGATGATCGTTATTAATTCGTTTTATCATTTCTTTAACCTCGAATGAATTTTTGTTAAAAAAAAAAAAAACACGTCACTAAACTATTTCGAGACGAAAATTAGCGAGATTTACAAAATTTCTACTTTGATAAATGCAATAATATAGATTTTGACGGTTATTTTGGAAAGGGATAGACTTGGAAAATGGCGATGGTTGGAGGAAAATAAGTAAAAAAAAAAACGAAAGAAACACGAGAAGATTATTGAAAACCGATGATAAATTTTTTCATTCACGAAAAATCGAATAAAAATGTGGATCGAAGAACCGAAAGCTTCTCGATCTGTTTTGATTTGTTTGCTTTTTTATATGTTTTTCATACGTATTTCATTTTAACGTATAGAGTTGATAGAAATTGAATTTCATTGGCGTCAATAGGACCGTGCTCCAATAACGAAAAATCGAAGTTTCATGAGTTTAAGTTCTTTCGAATTCTCTGATTTTTCTATGGTTTGAGTTACGAGTTATAAATTCAGCCCAAGACTCGCTCGACGTGTCCCTGTCGTGTCCCTGTCGTGATGTTGGTGCAATCGGAAAACCGGTGTTCCTTCTATACACAAACTCACTCGTAAACACTCGCACACGCACGAACATGGACTATATCCCGGCGCTACGAGAACTCAGGACTCGTCGAGTTTAAAGACCCCCGTTGGAAACGACGTCAGAAGGGGAAGGGCCAGAGGGGCGGAGGGGGGGGAGCTTAAAAGAGGGGAGTATAGCAAGGACGAGGTCGTAACTATCATCCTGCTCGGGAGAGCCGCGCCTTTCGAAGGATTTTTCCTACCCGCAACTTTCTTCGTTAACATGCGTAGATACGAAACTTTCGAATGGTCAGTTACATTTTAATTTTGAAAAATATCACCCTTTTCGCTTGTCCTGTCCTCGTGTCTTCAATCAAATCTCGACGTTCCTCTTTTCTCATTCATTTATCGAATTATCCTTCTGTTTTCATCGTTCCATATTGGGATTCATTAAAATTTCATAGTGGACAATCAGGATTTATTTATTTAATCATTTATGTTTGTTCATTCGTTAAATTTTCTATGATCAAATAAATTTTATGTGAAACTCGATAATTTTAGACATTAAACCAACTAAATCGAATTTAAAACGACCTTTTCAGCTGTGTGGCCCGCAAGGGCTTAAGATCGATTAATATTTGATCTACACTGAGAAAAGAAATTTATTGAATCAACAAATGCTGCGGACACGGGGGGCGAACAAAACATTCAGTTCATGATACAACATAATTCAGTTGTTTGAAATTACAAAAAACAGTGAATCGAACTAAATATTTTGCTTCTCTGTCTGAATATTTATTTTAATCAAATAATTATTTAATTAACTCAAATAATTATTTATTTGATTCAAATAAACAAGGCATATTTATTTTAAATAATGTGATATTACATTTTTTTGTTTGATATCCAAATATGCAAATTGAACTTCTTACTTCTTACAATTCGAAAATTTGTATTCTACTAATTTCTCATCAATCATGATGAGAAATCAGTGGGAGTCATTAGAACCCGATAAATTTTTCACGGGAATGTAATCCATGGAAGTTATAAACGTTCGTTACCTAATTCTGGATCAGACTCGTTTGGAGCGTCTTATCTTACTCGACTTTCGCAATTTATGTCCATCCAGAGGCCACTGTGTATGTGAGAAGAGTCTCAGCGCTCTGCGCCCCGCCGTGGCCGGACCGAGAAGCTACTTGAAGTTTCGATAAGGGACCAGTCCACTTTGGAGCCACGAAAAAAGGCTATTTTCGCGATTTTTTTTTTGAGAATTTTATAAAATATATGAATATAAAAGTTGTTGGGCTTGATAAATAAAGTCTTGAAATACATAAAAAAAAAAATTTAATTCATTTTTATTCATTTTTCAGTACAAAAACTATAGTTTAACGTAACGCCTCAAAAATAGGTGGACTAGGTAGCTCCATCACAACTCGGCAACGGCTTGTCTGAAACAAAAAAATCAAAGTTCATTAGATTCAGTATGATACCAGCTACAAAATGACCCTCGGATATAAAGTTTTATCAAAAAATAAAAAAATGGCAGATGAAAAACGAAAAAAAGTAAAAAAAACGCGTTTTTACGCAGTTTTTCACAAAAAAAAAGTAAAAATGAAAATTTGAAAACCATCGAGGGTCATCTTATTGCGAATCATGTTTACAATATGTGGTTCAAATTTCAAGAGAAACGGTTTCTTAATTTTAGAGATACGATGGAGCTAGATTTTGAAAACGTTGTTTCGAGAAAAATGCGTTTGAGCGCGCTATACGCTCAGGTAGACGAAATGACGTCCTGACGTTCAGGTAAAACAAAAAAAATACTTAGAGAGCTCGGATTTTCATAAAATTTTGACACAATATTTCTGAATGTATGTACTTTCGAAAACAGTAAAAAAAATCGATTTTTTGAAATTTTCAAAGTGGACTGGCCCCTTGATTCTTTCGACAACCCATTTAGTAGTTACGATAATGTCAAAACGTGTTCACACAATAAAACCTTGTTTGTTGGAATAGTTTAATATCTTCAACCAATTATTGTGTCCATGAAACCATATGATTCAGTTCACGCAATTAAAAATTTAGTTGAACGGGATGTGCGGATTTATTTTTTAAGTTTGTTGATTCGATCATATATTTAATCAATCAAATCCTGATTTAGTTGGTTCAACAGCTTTAATTAGTTAAAACAATGTCACAGCTTGTTGACGCAACTAAACGGATGAAACAAAGTATTTTCATTGTTTCAACCACTTAATTTGTTGTTTGAACTACATATGCGCTTACCATGACATTGTTTTTGTTGAATCAACAATATTGTAGCGAACCAAATGAAATTTGTTGATTCAACAAATTTCTTTTCTCAGTGTACTACCTAATGTTACATTCTCATATGCACGATCAATTTGATACATAGATATATGTAATAATATTAATATAAATGCTTGAGTGCATCGTTTGCCTGCTTTGCTAATTAGAAACAGTTCTATGAAATCGATGGAAAACGATTTATCACCCGGCCAATGGATTAATCGAACGTTTGAGATTCCTCGTCGCGATATATCGTTTCTTCGCGTGCGTCTGTATGCCCTTTTTCCAAGTGGCAAAGTGGCATTGCTTTCGTTCGCTATCTGTATATACCGAGGTATGCGTTTTATATATATATATATATATATATATATATATATATGTATGTATGTATGTATGTATGTATGTATGTATGTATGTATGTATGTATGTATGTATGTATGTATGTATGTATGTATGTATGTAAAACATTGTGATTCTGTAGCGAATACTTGATGCACGCTGCGTTTTCTCTCAGTTTCTCTTTTCTTTCGTTCATCTTCGAGTCGCGGATCATTCGAAATATTTCCTAACTCTGAGACGATTTTTTTCATTCGTCACTACTTGTAACCTATGTGTGGTCTTTTATTATTCTCCAACGTTCTCTCAAATTCCACGAGAAAACTCCGAACCAGTTATATCGACTACAGAAAATTCTGTGTTGACTGTTTTATCGGCCTTTTTAATGAGAGCCACCTGGGCTCGTTAACATTTTTTTGTTTAATTAAGCGCCCGCGTCGATCAAATTTATCTATCCATTTGATTATCCGTTTAGAGAGCTCGGCCCTCTCTACTCGTGAGAATATTTCGTATCATTTCAATGATAGATCTCTTATTAATTATTTTTGAAACTCTCGAATTTGATTAATTAAAAACAAACCTGTGTTAATTTCGATGAAATGACTTTCTTTTTAGCCCACCCACTGCGGGCTGGAATAGGCACTTGCCATAATAAAGATTCATTTACCAAACAAATCGAAACAATTCTCATAATACATTTTTGGACTCGTATGAATCATCAACTCGTCAAGGAGATTACAATCAACGTTCGTATCTTTATGTTTTAAATCATTTTTCCAGAATATTTATAATTCCAAATACAATTGTTTTATTTACACTATTAATTCATCAACCAAACTGCTTGATTGTGATGTTTTTATTCGTTGAGCGGTTGAACGTGTAACAGGGTGGTCGTGTGTGTTGTTTCGTAACATCGATCGCAGCAGCGGATAGAATTCACACGTGTAATTGATCAATGGAACGATATATAGATACACAATCGTTTAAAGCTTGAGGAAAGAAGATTCACACGTTAGGATAATCCGCAGTCCGCAGTCTCGTACACCTAATTCCTATCGTACTACTTACATCCTTTCGATTCGCTCAACAATATCGAGGGATTCACAAGGGCTTCTCGAAGAAACATACTTTTATACATTTATTTACACGTATAAGTATTTATTTGTATATTGGTGTAGCCGAGCAGTCGGTCGTCAATCACGCGTTCTTACGACTCTCATACACGTATATATTCTTTCACATTCTTACGGTGTATTATACCGAACATACGCCAAGAACATGCATAGATACCGCAACAAATCCTGGAGCTTGCACCCACACACTGTGCCCTTTATCACTCTCTCTCTCGCTCTCTCTCTCCCTCTCATTCTTTCTTTTTCTTATTTCTCATCGAGGTCTCCCTTTCTACTTCCTTCTTTCTCTCTTTCTACCTCTGCCTATTCCTCTCTCTTTTACGATAGAACATTGTAACATTGAGGATAGGGCTCGTGAGCTCTGTTGCGGAGGATGTAAGATCGAGGAAGCGAAAGACTTGAGCGGGTGGTTATGCCTTCGCCGCTGATTTATGCCATTGAGCGAACATAAAGTGCGTAGCACGGAGAGAACACGAGATCCTTCTGAGAGAGAAGGAAAGAGAGAGAGAGAGAGAGAGAGAGAGAGAGAGAGAGAGAGAGAGAGAGAGAGAATAAGAAACTTCACACAGGCACATTTCGCTCGCTGTCTTTCCTGATGGTACGGACCGCTATAGATATAAAAAAAATCAGCAAATACATATAGATTATGTTGTATACATGCAATTTTTTCTATACAAATATAGTCCGCAATTTCTAATAGTTACGAGCGAGTGATTGCCGAGCGTCTCTTCCGCTTGTACTTCGCGATTTGATCGCTCCATTGAATGTCGATTAGAATTGAAATTTGATAAGTTTTTAAAGATTTTTCTTCGCCCAATTTTCCACACCGAATTCCCTGATGTAAAAAAAAAATAATTGACAACGATTGCCCAACTATTCAATGGAACATACGATTATCCATGATTAGTAAAGCTATTAATTGTTTAATGATAATTCACTTTTTAATACCGCTACATAATTCTCAATCTCCATATTCTCGCGGTACTCGCGTTTCAAACTTTCTCGTGCTACCGGCTCCGTGAGCTGATGTTGTGGATGAAAATCCTCAGCTCTGAGGACCAGCAACCGCATGAACGGGGCGCAGTGTCTGACAGTGACAGATATCTGTCATTGCATTGCTTGCTACACGTCATACATGATTCCGCTATTACTATACGTGTATGTTCGTTGGGTATGAGGTTTTATTTAGTAATATATATGTGTATAATGCCGCATAACTTTGGAGAAAAGTATCGGTATCCCTGGGTGGCAGTTAACGTTCATAAAAGCACTGTACCGCGTGGGCAGTGAAATGAATGAGGCAAGAACCAGATCTGGGCATACTTAAAACCCCTCACATATGACGAGCCCTCTCTTGTACGATTCCACACGTATACACACTCCCAGAGAAAGACAGAAGCCCATTTTGCCTCTTCAAACTAGAATAATCTATTATAATCTCTGTCTGCATGTCTCTCTTTCTCTTTTTTCTCCAGTTATTTTCTGTCTCTCTCTCTCTCTCTCTCTCTCTTGCTGTTTTTCTTCATCCTTCTTCGTTTCTTCCCGTTTTCTATTCTATTCACAATCACGATAGTCTAGTTTGGACGTATAATGTATTATACCTTGGAACTCAACGTTCACTTTACTTTGTCGTTGTAAAGAAGCTCGGACTCCTCTCAACTGCCTTGAATATTTCCACTTTAGAAACAGGTTACTATATAATAAAAAACGAAAGAATAGTCAACCATACTTTTCACGTGAACTATTGTTACTCATACGCCATATACAAATACTCGATTATGTTGGTGGTCTATTTTTGTTTTGTATTTCTCTAATCTTTTTTCCGTTCTAATTTGCCATCGTGAAAATAATTGAGCTGTAAAATTTAATCGATTCATGGAATTTCATTTGATGCATTGATGTATTTACGAATTCAGGTTGCAGGATCAATAAAATTTCGTGGCTGTTTCCTCGAACGTTATGCAACCATTCGAGTCGAAGTTTATTAGTTAGAAATAAATTTAAATGACCACCTAGCAATTTTGGTCGATCCGAAATTTTTTTCTTCTTCTAATTTCATCTTCTTGTACGAATTTATTAGGTTACGATCAATTAGGGCCATTCGCGGCTACAGTCGGTATTAGTGAACGTTGAAACATAACAAATACAAGTTTTTTCACCTTTCGTACAACAGTTTTTATTACTCGATATAAAATCCTGGTGAATCTCGTGGAATTTTATTTCCGTGTTTCTAGTCAAGTGAAAACCGGTTTTTAGAGACCGCGATCACAAATGCTTATATCTATTCGACTGTTACAAGAAATCTCGAAATTTTAAGTATTAAGCAAATGAGAATAATTTGAACGCGCGTCATACTATTTGATTGGACTTGAAATTTCAGAAATTTTCTCTTCCTTCTTTCTTTTTTATTAAAGGTGACGTTTTATTACGGTCTATGATTCATTACTTTTTTTTTTTTTTTTTTACTATCAATTATAATTCGTTATCAATCAATAATAAAAGAAAAAGAAAAACATTTTTTTTGTAAAGAAAAAAGCTGAATGCAATGAAATTCCTCAATTTATGGAGCCCGAAATTCTTTTGCAGGGCTACGATTATTTAACAATCTTTGTTTGGGACATAAAAATTAAATAGATGAAAAAAATTGGGACGATTTCGAAAAAGAAAATAATAATGCATGATATAAGTGTTTTTCGTTTCGTTCCAACGGTGCAAACTTCAATACCATTAAATAAAGAAGGGATTCTCGCGTTGAATTATTTCGAATTATGGGAGTGCCTCGGAGCTACTCCACCGATTTTTGCATATCTTAGACTCTCGAGAGCACACACAAATGTACAGACAAATACACGCATGCACACACCCACCCACACACACACACACACACACACACACACACACACACACACACACACACACACACACACACACACACACACACACACACACACACACACACACACACACACACACACACACACACACACACACACACACACACACACACACACACACATGTTCGTGTTTAAATATGAGGGGGTTGAAAGAGAAAAGAGATTTGCCCCTTGCGAGCTCCTGGAGTGAATCTCTTTGCTGTGAACGTGACCTTAGTCTCGGAAGTGCTTGCCAGGACGATTTTACCTGTGCGAAGAGAACTTCTCTCTTCACGAGAGAACACAAATCCTTCGATCCTTACTTACTCCTTTTTTTTCTTCTCTCTTTTTTGTTTATACGTTCATGCTGAAAAGTGCCCTCGCGTGTTCTCAAGGAGAGAGAGAGAGAGAGAGAGAGAGAGAGAGAGCACTTCATTTTTCAGGCAAAACTCTTCAGTCTTCACTCTTCACTCTTCGTCGTATAACTTGTGCGGTAATTCGTGTCGTAATGTCGAATAGAAACGAACACACGTACACGCACATTTATTTCTCTGTATGTTTAACAGTCGCGGAACTGGTTCTTCTAACTTTGTACAGTTTTTTTCTTTATCGTCCATAATTTGGAGCCTAATTTTGCATAACTTCCGAGCACTGAATATGAAGAAAAAAGTTTCAATTACGCTTTCAAACAAAATGACTAACTGCTCTTTTTTTAAATTGTTTTTACCTATACAATTAATCACAGTTTTTTTGTTCAATTACTTTTTTTTTGTCAGTTCGTTTTTGTTGATAAAATTATTCGTAAACAAAATAATTAGTTCTCGAATCTCTGTTCAATATCATTTTTAATCAAGCTGATGAATTTTCATTCGAAGCTTTTACATTTTATAAAAAATATGATTTTAATCGTATTAAGAGGAATAACGTTTATCTTTCATTATTTCATACAAAAACAAATATTTTTTTCACAACCAAGACACTGCCTGTCTTTATTCATGAATTGAATTACATTCAACATTTAATCTTGGTAAAAATGATGATAATATACATGTGATATTCAGTTTACTGGGTTTTAATACAAAATAGAATTTATATCTTGTATTAGTAATTTTACAATAAAGATAACCAACGCTCACATACGTACATTCGTAGTTTATTTCGTAGAAATCTTAACTGTTGTGTATTATTCGATTACATCGGTGCCTCAGATTTACTCCTCACATATATGAATGAATTCTTGTTTTTTTCTTTGTTTCTCTAACATAATCGAGGCACACTAATGGGAGCAAAAGTCGTTCTTGATCGAGCTCAAGCATCATCTCGTATTCCTCTGTTATATTTTCGAACACCCGTATGCCAATATAAACGCAAATATTTCACGAACCTAATAGCCATTCAGATCGTTCAAGGCTTCGAATTAATCCAGATTTATATCAATAGTATTTTGTTCTCTATATATATATGTCGTGTATATATTTATTATTCACAATTCCAACAGTTCGGGGCTTAGCCAGCTCATGTAATCAAAGCTTTATTTATTTATTTGTATACCAGGTTTACCGCAATACACACACACACACATAAATATCATTTCTTCTGAACATTATTCGCGATCTTGTACACGTATAAGAATTTTCTTTAAGTCTGTCTCGTTCTATTATATACTTTATTTTGCTCTTTCTCTATATTTCTCCTTCATTTCCAAAGCTCTCTCTCTCTCTCTCTCTCTCTCTCTCTCTCTCTCTCTCTCTCTCTCTCTCTCTCTCTCTCTCTCTCTCTCCCCCCCCCTCTCTCCCTCCCCCCTCCCCCTCCCTTCCTCCCGCCCCCCTCCCCCTCCCTTCCTCCCCCCCCCCTCTCACTCTCTCTCTATCTCTCGCTCTTTCTCTCTCTGCCTGGATTATTTTCTTCAGCTTCCAGCCTCCTCGATCTTTTCCCTCTCCCCACCCCCTCTTTTCATGTCCCATTAACAAAGGCCTGTTTCTCTCTCGCTAATCCGGATTCTCTCCTGCTGCAACCATTACCAACATAAAAAGCTGCACAACTTCCGAACACATTGCGTAGGCGTATAAAAATTATTTCTTACCTTACCGTACGAACCTTGACTTCATAAAACCTGGAAAATATATGGATGAAGCAACTTTGATACGAAAAATTACCGGTTTTCCCGTTGTAGCGTGTCGCTCGTGTTTCATAAGTTTATTTAGTATCTTCGTCGAAGCTCACCACGCGAATGTTTAGTCTGGTACAAATTGGGAGAGATTTCATCGATTTTAGAATAAAAAAAAAAAAAATCGCTATTTGCACGTCACATTGAACTTTTAATTTTTCTTTATATTTTTTCCCAAAGATTTCTGCCTGCAATAACAAAAAATCAATTTTGTTTTTTTTTTCACTCTAATCGTCAAATTTAGCGATTTAATAACCCGAACGGTGATTTTAATGCGGTATAAAATTTTGACGGACGAAAAGTGCTTATCATTATTATTTTTATTATTATATTTTGAGGATGTAAATATTCTGAGCTCACAGTGGATCTGTATGATCCCGGAAGAACGAGTTTTACTGGATGTAGAATCGTTTAATTATCATGACGAAGTTAAGCAAGATTTTTCGTCCATTTTCGTTGAGAAGAGAGAATATCCCTCGAAACGAGTGTAATATGTCTAAAGAGAGGTCGCGAACTCTCTCGCTGCACAGACCCCGCTACACGTATATATCCCTCAAGCCTCTATATACGTATACACAAATTACGTAAAACAAGTTCTCGGTTTTATTGCACGAGACTCGCACAAAACGACGTGAAATAAAAGGGGAAAAAGAATATTTTTTTTTTTAAAGAACTCGAAAAACTATATGGGAAACGAACTTTTGCCAGGAAAATCAAATTCGCGATTTCACATCGTAACTGAATTATTTATTAAACGATCGCGCGCGACGTTTTGTTTTTTTAACAGCGCAATTGCAACGAACGCCCATGAATCGCATACCTTAAAAGTCTCTTTTATTTTAAAAGTCATTTTTCTTCGCTTACTTTAACCGTTAAAATTATCCAAGTATAATAATGTCCAAAGTGTACGATGATGAAGAAATATTGGCGCTTGAAGGAAAAGTGTATTTGTTTTTCTTTCAACAGTCTCGCTATCCGAGGTTTTTTAACCTCTGACTTTGCTGTACTTATGTCACAAGGAAATCTTAAGATAAAAGCTGTTTTTCTAAGTTTTTTTTTTTTTTTTCAGATAAGTACAAAATTTGTGGTACTTGGTTTGAATGAATAATTATATGTAAATGTTATTGGTGTATGTTCTTAAAATCAAATTGGAACCAATAGAAATTATATCGGTTATTTTGATAATTTATAATAAAAAAAAAATTGAAAGCAATGAAAAGGATATATTTTGTCTTCTTTTTGTTATTTTGAGATAAATATTAGCTCGGAATACCGTAGATGTGATCGGCTTAAATAAAATCTTGATCTATTGTATTCGGACTTGGACGAATCTTCGTGCCAGTGCACTCTGACAGAAATTCTCAAGTGAACCGTCAGACAGTAGGAGAGATGACAAATCGGTGTCGGTAGCGAGATCTAAAAAGTCACGGTTGAACCTCATGCTGCTGCAGACACGCGTTTGCTCTTATTCACTGTCCTCTCTTTGGTGGACCCAAGAAAGAAGAGAGAGAGAGAGAGAGAGAGATGTTGCATCCCGCGTGAGTCATCGCTCTACCTCGAAAGACTCAAGCCTCAGGGACGAGATCCCGGTGTAATTTCTCGCGGTTAATTGCAACAATGTACTTCGCGTCTACTCACCTTACTCGAGTACTCATCTGTCACACATATGCACAGGCACACACTCACGACACCGCCCACTTTTTCATTAGATTCATAACTCGCGAATTAATTATTATTTCGTCATCTCAAACTCATTTTTTATCCGTTACCAATGAATCCTATTGAAATTTCTTTCTATTTAAATTATTGGATTCTACGAGTAAATAGTAATTGCGTGGAAATTAAGTGGCTGAAATTTTCAAACGTGTTTAGATCCCAACAACTCTAAAATAATCACTTCAGTCCTTAAAGATCTTTTAAACATTTATTGTTTCTAAATTCAATTAATCCCTTCTCGATTTTCCCCTCTTGTCGTAACGTCCTTTTTCACCCAGTACGTAAAAATATATATATACAAATGTACAGGATGCCGATTATTTCGCGATATTATATAGAGGAATCGGGGAGGAAAGGAAGAAAAAAAATGTTCGAGAACGAAGTAAGAGAAGAAGAGTCAATAAACCCTGACCCCGAGACGGTGACTCCGCGATATCGTTAATTAGCAAATTAAAACGAACACCCCTTCTAATCTATCGGAGCGGAAGCTCAAGGGGTCGCACACGAAGGAATTTTCCGTGTGTGATACACACATATACACATATTGTGTGCAAGTGTAGTTATTGACTCGACGACGAGGACGATGATCTTACCTGCATCTCGGTTAACTCGATAGCGTATTCCATATCTCTCTCTCTCTCTCTCTCTCTCTCTCTCTCTCTCTCTCTCTCTCTCTCTCTCTCTCGCTTTTTTCTTCCCCATCTCTCGTTATAGGTTCACCGATATGTACATTCACCGCATGTATATACGTACCTCGGGCTAAGATATCCCTGGAGATGTATCTGTTTACCTTGGAGCTTGTTACATTGCCGTATATACCGCAAATTCCATAGGAGAAAATGCATATGCTCGCTTTTAGCCATCCCCTCTTCCTTCATCCTTCCACAGCTTTTACACGTATCGATATATAATAAAACGTGAATCTCGCTGGTATCTCGCCCTTATTAGATGAACCGAGAAAGCAACCAAAAAAATTACTCGCTTAGAGTATAAGAATTTATATATATATATACATGTATGTATACATAAATAGATATAAAAGCTTCTTGTTACACGAGATATAGATATAAAACGAAAGAGGTATAGAAGGGATGAAAAACGCGCAAGTCCCTGGCCGTGTGCCATTTAATTGGAACACGATTCTGACCCCGAAACCCAAGACACGAGAAATATTCCTGCGGGACTAACCCTCTCGAGTATTTCTTGGCTATTTCTCTCTCTCTCTTTCTTCTTCTGCTTTCATATATTTTTGTTCATCCTTTTCCTCCCACTGTGTGAGAATTTTGTTTTTTCTTTTTTTTTTTTTTTTTTTTTTTCATTCATATATACGGAGGAATATTACTGTACGTGGGATATGGTGTAAATATGTGTTGTCTTATGGGAAATCCCATTCTCGAGATCTTCACTCGTCCGTCTCGTTAGTCGGAAAAAAATCACTGCGATAACTGATGAAACGTGTGAATTTTTTTGTTATACATGCATGTTTTTTTTTTTTCTCTCAAATCACCTTCCAACTCAATTATGCGATCGTTAATTGCTGTTGCACGTCTTCGACAGGGCTTATTGTTTCGTTGTGATTTTTTTCTTTCCTTTTTTTTTATATCTCTGTTCTTTTTTACGGTTTGGTTCACAAAGCTTTCTCGAATCTTTCCGCTATTCATTCAGAATTGCACATGACGTGTGTGCAATCAACGCGTTCGACTAATTTCTCTTTGTAATTTTAATTGAATCCCCCGCCCACGTTTAATTGCAGCGTTGATTAATTTTTATGTTTGTACGCTTAATGTGCGAATTGTTTTTTAATTGCTGTAACAGACTCGGCCGGGATGTAGTAAAACAGCGATGATCCTGTGAGAATCGTGGACTTTATAAAATATTTTTTATGATCGAATCGTTCTATGCCAATCACAAAGATCTCGAGGGCTTGTCGAAATCTAACCAACTACAGTCTATTTATTATTTTTGTTTTATTGTTGTTTTTTGTAAAAAGAGGCGAGAAAAGATAAGAGGAAGAGATACATAAGGTGAGGATAGAAGGAAAAAGAAGGATTCGCGAGAATAAGATACAGTTTGGTGAGAAGCCAGGGATCGAAGCTGGGGAAAGGGTTGTGATGGATTGAACGGTGTAAAGTCGCGGGTGGCGAGCTCGGAATTTCCCTTACCGAACGATCTAACGGTTCTTCTCTCTTTCTCTCTCTCTCTCTCTCTCTCTCTCTCTCTTTCTACGTCTTTCCGTATATCTCTCTTTATATTTTTCTTTTTCTTTTTATCTCTGCCTCTTTCCTTACTTCTCTTCTTTCTTTCTTTATTTTTTCTCTTTTTCTCTTTCTCTCTCTCTCTCTCTCTCTCTCTCTCTCTCTCTCTCTCTCTCTCTCTTTTTACCTCTTCTTTTCCTTGTAACCCACGCGCGTAAGATACCGCGCGAGCTCGTTGGATCGAGGACGAGACTTCCGACACACACCGCGCGCCTATGTACATTCGCAACAGTGTACAGTATTGCAACCGCAACACAAATCCCAGACTCTCATATATCACTTTGCTGAAAATAGTGTGAATGTTTTACCCCCGCGTCTACATCAGAAACTCCAAATGGCACAGGCACATATACTCGATGGACTCTTCGTTTACGTGACCCGTTGCACAGTTTCGAAACAACTTTACGCCTTTTCCATCTATACACATTTACACACCAACGTTTATATATACGAGATCTCAAGATTTATAGGTAACGGGTATTGCGAAAGTAACTAGCGAAAAAAAAAAATGAAATCGCTCAAGTTTTACGGCAATGAGGAAGATTTCGAAAATATTTTACTACCTAAGCAATTTTCGAGTCTGCATAACAAATGCAGTTTTGAACCAATGCCGCGATGCTCAAAAATTATGAACAAATAACAAGCCGTCCCGTAGGAGATACGTATCACTTTGAAAAAATCGACAACAGATTGAAATAAATCGCACATTTATTTGGTACACCTTGTCAATCGAAAAAAAAAAAAAAACAAAAAAAACTTTGGTTTTTACGTGGTTGTTAATTGGTTTACAAAAACGTAGAAACAGTATTCAATTTTTTGGCAAAGCCCGGAAAAAATGCGAGAATCGAAGAACTGTTCATCTTCCCGTTCTCTCGAGATGGTAGATTTACTGAGACATACACGCATTTTTGTAGCAAGGATATTCATGGCAAAATACACATATGTGGGTGTACGCGGAAGATAAACACACGAGGGTAAATCTATGTAGCTCCGGTATAGAGGCGTGCGACGGCAGAAACTCTCATCTCTCTCTCTTTCTCTTCGATTCTCGTGTCCACAGCCTCTTTTTTATTTGTATCCCGTGTTCTTTCCTGACTCCTTTTCAACATATTATACCGCCCTCTCGAAGTTTTCTGTTTTGCTCTCCGGTGCATACGAACAAGCCTTTATAGGCGACCGTGCGCAACCGAGAAAACTTTTGCATCGATCTGATTTATTTCTTTCCTTCATTCTCCTCCTCCTTCTTTCCTTCTCCCATCGCCACACTGAGTCGAATATATATCCGTGGCGGCTTCGAGAGTCCAAAGATACTTCCGCGAGATGCAGATATCTCTCTGTGTGTACTGAGGACATACCGCGAACGAAGGATGCTGGGCAAAAGAAAACAAAATAGCGAAAGAGGAAAAACGAGAGGGATACAAAGAGAGAGAGAGAGAGAGAGAGAGAGAGAGAGAGAGAGAGAGAGAGAGAGAGAGAGAGAGAGAGAGAATGGACATTACCGCGAGCAAAACGGATGGCGTTCACCTCGCTCATACGGATTTAGACCGCGATCATTATCAACCTTAATTACCAGTCGGTTTTTAACTGTTCAAACCTGGTAATTCCGTACCTCCAAGTCCTTATACCAATACGTAGCTACCAGATACATAAAGAAAAATACTACAAAAAAGAACAAATTAACATCAGAGGGCTCTCTCAGTCTCTTCCTCCCTTTTTCTTGCTCTCGTAAATGCTTAACGATTACCAACATCGTACACTTTTTCAACACTTAGTATTTCTATCCATTTCTTTATTCCACCGATCGTATAACGAGAATTTTTTATTATCCTAATGATTATAATTTAGACGCCCTCTGTTCACGAGTTACCTGCATAATAAAGAATTTTATAATTACGATGATTCCTGAAATGCAAAATGAAAAATTGTTCGTAATGCACGATTACGTCAGTGTGCTGATATTTAGCAAGGTTTGTTTCTTTTAATTCGCGCTTTTCTTATGTAACTAATTTTTCAATAATTTTGAGCCAAATATTGAATCTTAAAAAATATGGTTAACCGGATATGTCGAGGTTATATAAGATTCTTTGTTTTTACGAACTCGAGGCTAATTGATTCAAATTTGCTCTTAGGCATTTAATTCTGTTTCTCATCAACCTGTTTATCGGAGGATATTTGCTTATCTTTTTTCACGGTTCTTACACGGTTCGTAGTAATTTGATAGTAAATTAATTACGCAGCCGAGGAAAACATGCGAGTGATCGTAAGAAAATTTACATAAAGATTATTCTCGCCTAAAGGAGCTCAACGTGGAAGGTTAAAAACGTCAGAATAATCTGTTTCGAGCCCTTTTGATAGTAAAGAGTCGTGATATTGTGAACACTCTGGGAATACGTTTTATATTTGAATGCGCCCACCCACGCTTGTCCACCGTAATCCGTGCAGTGCATCTATTCAAAACGTCATTTTATATGCCGAGAAAGAGATGAACCGGACGAGTTGCTCGAGCGTATTACCGGTCAAGATAGTACGCTCCTCTCTCTCTCTCTCTCTCTCTCTCTCTTCGTTGGATTCTCTCTTGTACCATAATATAGTATTCCAAATGTGCCATAACACGGCAGGTATTTTATACCGGTAGTCTCGTTCCATTAGCATAGAGAGCCACGAACAAACTGCTGTGTGAGCACATACTTGGATACATGGTGTCTCAAAATTCATATTGAAGCTTGAGAGGAACAATTGGGGCGCGTTCTTCAGAAGATGGAAGCACTCAGCCTTTTTTCCCGTGCATACTTCGTCAGATATTAATGATCTAATGATAGCCATTCGAGTGCGGCGATTCAGGAAAGTAGACGTGACAAACGGTGGGCGATAACGCTCTTCATTTTCCTACTCCGTTTTCTTGGTGTGCCGGATTAACGGTCAGTAATAAATTAATACCTCTGAAGCGGTGGATAAAAAAGGTTTAGGACTTTTCTCTTTTGGAATTTTCCGATCTGCATGTTCGACGAAACTTTTGGGCGCCACTTTTGTAACACTTTGTATGCAACGACGAAGATGGTACAGAGAAATGGAAAGAGGAAAATAGATGGAAAAAAGAGAAAGAAAGAGAGGTAAAGAGGAGTGGGAGAGAGAGAGAGAGAGAGAAGAAGAGCGCAGCAGCACGCGCTTCAATGCTAATCTTTATTTGTCTGTTACTCGATCCGGATTTATGACCCGGGCCACACACCACGATCCAACCAACTCTCTTTCATATCTGTCCAGTATTATTCAACCGCGATATTAAATTTCCCTCGTTTCAATTATTCTCCTCGATTAGTCTCGTGTTGTATCGCAAACGCGCCTCCGCTCGAACGTTCCCCCTTGATTGGAAAAAAAATTAATAAAATTCTTCAATATCATTTTTCGTCATACTACTTTTTTTTATTTGTACTCTTTCTCTCGTTCGCTCGCTCGCTCGCTCGCTCACTTGCTCTTTTTCCTCCTCTTACGGTGAATCTTTCGCGCCCGTGTATCGTTCCGCGCGGCCTTCGTTTTTTGAGACACCTCGAAAAAAGGAGGAGATTTGGATGCGCGAAAATATGGATGAGGGAGAGAGTGAGAGAGAAAGAGAGAGAGAGAGGGTGAGAGATGAAAGAAAATGCGACGAAAGAAACGAGAGAGAAAGAGGGAAAAAAAGAGACCCGTATGTGTGAGGACCCTCGCGAGTAGGTACGTGCCAGTCGCATTAATCACGGTACCTCGAGACAGCGAGAAACCCAGCGCATAATGCGTTGCGTAGATTTATTTATCATGCGCGGACACGTAAGTCACTCGCGCGAACGCCCGGCGGCGAAACGCTCACGCCATCATATATATTCGCCCTCTCCTCCTCCCCTTTGTTCCTTTCTTCGCTTAAAACACTTTCTGCTCTCGTGTGTTCTCTTCTCTCACTTCACGTGTATAGATGAAACTAAGAAAAGGAAAGACAGATAAAGAGACAGAGAAATAAAAACATCGTAAGTGGTCGAAGATTTCGAACTATCAAAACCTTATCACAGCTTAGCATTGTAAAGCTTGACATATTGTAGTGAGGAAATCTTTTCGACCTTTTCTTTCTACACTACTCAAGCCCCGTATCCGCTTTAAAAGGTTGTAGAACCAAGATACATTTTCAAAATTGATTTTTTTTCTTCATTGATGTAACAACGTCCCAGACTGGCAGTTTCTTTGTTTCTCTCTCTCGCTCTATCTCCGTTTTTATTTAATATACTCTTAACGTATTAACTGTAAACTTGGTCATCCCATACATAAAAAGTTGTACGGGATAAAGTGGGCCGGCTTACTCGACGCCGCCGTGAATATTGCCTTGATTGCCTTGCCTCTGATCGTCTTGATGAAAAAGTCGAAATATTTTTGTTATCGATTTTTGTTACATGTCCTTTTAACCCCCGACGCAGTCATTTGAATATATCGTTGGATAATAAAAATATTTGAAGACTCCAAATCTTTTTATTTACTCGTTTGTGCATTAACGTTCGTTTGTGCATGCTTATATGTGGCTTTCCCGCGTTCGCATCAAGCAATAATAACAGGGTGTCGAGATTCTGGTGCAAATGGAAAAGAAAAAGAGTGAGGTATTCGAGAGAAAGAGATAGCACCCGAAGACAATTTCCGGCCGATTCGTAACGCTTTTTCTGACCATCACTTCCAGCGAAAGATCGTAGAAATAAGGATCAAACGATGAGAGAAGAAGAATAATCTTCTTTTATACATCTTCCTTCCTACCGGTTGCCCTTTTTCTACAAGCTTTCACAGATCACCTGTCTTCCGATTTTTTGAATCATATGCGTATGAAAAAAAGTAAGGAATATCATTGTCAAATGGGACGGCCAGTATTCATATTTTACTTTCATAATTAAAACATTCTAAGCATTTAAAAACCAGAGGTTATCGGGGTTTTTAACCTCACTTAACTCTGGAACTTCACGCTTTTAATACGTGAAACATACATGGACATTCGGAGCTTGACACGGACGAATGAATAAGATCCAAAATAAATAATGGAAAAAAAAAAATACTATTGAAGTTCGCATCATTGAAATGCAAATAAAAAATTCTTTGTATTGTTATAAACTTTCCTTAATAAAAAAATGTTCGTCCTTCTTTTATTTATTTTATCTACAGCTCTTTAAAATATATCTTGAGCAGCCTGAATCGGCATAAAAATTTTGAACAATATTTCAAAAAAAGAAGGGATTGAAATGCATTTTAATGATGTAAGATTCAGCATCATTAAAAATGGTTGCTCGTAATAGCGTCGATTTTCTCGAATTTGAAACCGCGGGAAAAGCTTCGGCGTTCGAACTCACGAGTGTGTAAACATAATAAATGTGTGTGCTGGAAGTAAAAATATGAACGAGTTCGCGGATCATGAAGAAACAAGAATGAGAGAGACGGAGAGAAAGAGAGAGCAAAAGGGAGAAATAGTGAGAGGTCCCACCCACTATAATGTACTATATAGATAATATGGTGCTGGGAGTCTCCGCGTAGTTTGAGTGGAGGTAAGCAAGGGAAACGAGACTCGTGACCACCGCAGGCTGATATGTCGAACCGAAACCCAGGCTCTCCCTCGCTTCTCTTTTTTTTTTGCAGTCTTTTATTTTTTTTCCTCTTTCCTTCTCCTTCGCCGAGAGAAGTCTTTTCTCTCTCGTAGGACTATCGTTCGCTCGCGGTTTCTTTCCATCCTCCACCTCTTCTTCTTCTTCTTCTTCTTCTTCTTCTCCGCTTTTATTCCCTTTTTCTATGTTTTTTTTTCTTTTCGCATACGTATGTACACTTTTTCGCTTCTTTATCCAGCTTTTCTTGTTTTCGAGAGCTCCGTAGCTCGCGTTCGTAACTTCTTTTGCTCCGCAGACTCTTGGTTTCTCATCTTTTCTCTCTTCATCTCGTTCCTTGTATCTTTCGCGTTCTCGCTTTGCCTCGGAGCTCCTCTTCGAACTCGTCTCTCCACATCTCAACAAAAGTGAGAAAGAAAGAGAGAGAGAGAGAGAGAGAGAGAGAGAGAGAGAGAGAGAGAGAGAGAGAGAGAGAGAGAGAGAGAGAGAGAGAGTGGGAGGGAGGGAGGAAAAAGATGGGGAGTTCCTTTTCTTGCGGAAAAGGAGAAGAGAAGCAAAGGCGTCTCTCGCTCTCACGAATATTCTTCCCATGATTTACTCCAGCAGACTCCGTAGCTCTCGGGGGCCTTGCTTCTTTCAGTCTTTGGCTAAAGGAACAAAAAAGTAGCGGCGAATCTTCCTCGGGCTTTTCTTTCTGCTTCTTCTTATTCTTCTTCTTCTTCTTCTTCGGCTTCTTTCCCTTATCGAAATCGATTCACCGAACATACCGATAACATCGATAATGTCAATCGCCTTATTATCCTCGCTCTATTGGAATTATTTACAAACTTATATCAATCTCACGTCTCACGAATAAACCCGAGTAGACTTTCGTTCTGAATTTAACTCCAAATAGACGAAGCATCAGAAAAATAGCTCAGTATTTCTATCAAGTGTTTTTATGTTTATTCTTCACTAATCATGCTTTCTCTCCCATCATTTATTATTCCGAATCCAATTGAAATTGTGCTAATATAATTACGAACATAGAATATTGTATTGAAGATATGGTGAATGGAGACTCACGTTATATTGATTGATATCAATTTATGGATAACAATAAATCATTTGGATTTATGTTCACTTCGATTTACTTAGTTAAGGGCTTTGAAAGCTGGCAGAATTGGCTTGTACTTATTGCAATTCGCTTTGACTGCTATCAATATTGTCTCGTTCTTTCGTCTCTGTGTCGAACATTCACACGCCCTCTCACGATCTCACGAGAAATCGCGCACAACTCTCTTCTTTCTCTCTCCTTCGCTTCAACTTCACCGAGCTCTCCGCATACAGCCCAAAGATTCTGAGTAAGTGCGAGAGCCTTCGTGAGATATCTCTTCCACTTTTTCCCAGCACCTCGTTGCTTCTGGCTAAGGCCCAGAAATCGAACCCCTCGACTCGTTCAAGAGTCTCACGAAAGCGCCCTTCCCTTCTTCCTCTCAATGCTTTCAAAGTATCCTAAGTAAATCCTAATATCATTAGAAGTGATTCCCTCGATTCATTCCATTTCCATGATTCCATTCAAATTTCAATACAAACGTCAAATGTCTCGGATCCACGAGGAAGTAAACAAGAAAGACTGTGAAATAATCAACAAGCTCTTACAACTCAATGACATCGATCCATCAATCACAGATTCCGGATAAATGATTGCACACGATATTCTCATCTTTGTTTTAAAATCGTAAACTGTCTCACAAAATCAATCGTCGAGATTGAATTTATTTAAATCAGTTATTTACTGCGCTTCAAAATTTTGAAGATCTTCAATTCTGTACTTTTGATTTTCTTCTTTTTCTCTCGTTCTTGGTTCCAAAGGTTATTGGTTACAATAGATTTTGATGGGTTATGAAAGCCAAGGAACATGCTATTTCAACTTGGTTCGCCTTCCAGATATACCGGTTGCAATTTGCTAAAGTGTCGATTGTAACGTTCGTAGTACATGTAAAGCTATGTATGTAACTTGTGTGGCAGAGGTCAATGCCATCGGTAGATCGACGTCGGCGGCGCGTGCAACACTTATGGGGTTATAGGTCTCCTCTCGGGGGCGTACTTCTAGATAAAAAGACAAAAATCAAGTCGAACGAGTGAGTGAGCATATATATTTTGTATATATATATGTTTACATGTGTATATACTTGTACATATGTACTTATGTGTGTACGTTAATATTGTATACGTCTGCTCCCCTCTCTATCTATCCATCCTCATTTCCCAGCCGCACACTCGAGAAGATAAAGTGCAGGATGATCGACGCAGTAAATAAGGTATTGGAATACGCATATGTAAATCACCAAGGGCGCACCCACGCCCCCTTACTCAGCATTATCTCTTTCTTTCTCTCTTTCTCTCTCTTCTTCTCTCTTCCCTGCATCTCTGTCTGTACTTTTACACTTTCTTTCTCATCTCTTAAGCCGTGGTTCTCCATCGTATGGACTCTTTGACGAGATCATCATACTTTGATGTCTTAAATATTCTTCTGCTACGTTAATGGCGTTCGATATTAGAAAGTATTGATTCCATTATTAAATTGATTGTGTTAATCACTGTACCAGATGTTTTAGTTGGTATTAACCAAAAATTTGACGTGGTTTTGTTGTATTTATATACAAAGGCAAAAAGGTCTCTATATTCAGGACTCACGTGCCAATGAATCACACCATAGATTATGGAGATTAAAAAAATTTGCACATATGTGTACATCGTATCGAAAAAGCTACAATGTACTCCGAGGCCCCTCGATTTCCATTCTTTTCGCTCATGCTAAAAAGCACCTTTCGAATAACCCTTTTTCTCCAGTGCAGAGATAAAGGGTCTCTTATTCTCCACTGAAAAAAGAAATTTGTTGTTTCAACAAATTTTTTGTTGAATCAACAAATTGTGGCGAACAAAATGAAATTTGTTAATTCAACAGAAAATTTTGTTAATTCAACAATATTTTCGTCGTAATGAGCAATATTTATTTGAGCCAGCAAATTAAGTGGTTGTTTTAAGCAAATTTTTGTTGAGTTAACGAATTTCATTTTGTTCGCCACAATTTGTCAAAAATAGCAAAAATCCCCTCCCGGGGAAAAAAACCTGGACAAGTACATTGGTGGTCCTTCGTTTCCCTATGATATCACAAAAAGTCCAAAACCCCACTTAATTTTTTTTTTCTTAATGTTTACTAATTTTATTCATATCCCGGAGGGAAACCAACCATATAGATCACGAAATATCCGGCCAAAAAACCAGACTTCACAATAAATGTTACTTTGAATTTATTTCCACAGAACAAAACAAGAATCAAAACATTAAAAAATCAGCATTATCAAGATGAGAAAAATGCCACTTATAATTGGTGTGTAAGAAGTATCAAAAGTCTAAAAAAAAATGAAAAAAGATCGACATCTAAGTTACGTGCAGCAGTAAAATTTTTGATATCGGTACTAGGACAAGTATTTCTTTGGTGACTGAGAAGATATCAATATGGACGTACCGGCAACGTAGGGCATGCAGTTGGTGCATTGCTTCTAGGATCTCCTAAGTCGAGTAGCTACTTTTGTTTTGGCTATGGCGCGACCAATGTTGCCAAATAGTATTTACTTATATGACCTAATGAAACAACATTGCCTGCGCCGTGGCTAAAACAACGAAAAACATTCAGAAACCAGTCGAAAACTCGACACACAAACGCAGGAACAGGAAGTTTCGCATAAGATCCCGTATTTTTGTAATGTTAAAAAAAGGCTTTAATTTATGTTCGTACATGATAGCACAGTTTTGTTTGATTGGTAATAATTTGATGAACGTTCACCACCGTACGTTGAGCGTATACGCACAAAGTACTTGTCCGGCCCATAACGTTTTATTAAAATTGCTCATTCAAGTAAAAATCAAATAAAAAGTTATGGACCGGACAAGTACTTTGTGCGTACGTACGGTGGTGAACGTTCATCAAATTATTACCAATCAAACAAAACTGTGCTATCATGTACGAACATAAATTAAAGCCTTTTTTTAACATTACAAAAATACGGGATCTTATGCGAAACTTCCTGTTCCTGCGTTTGTGTGTCGAGTTTTCGACTGGTTTCTGAATGTTTTTCGTTGTTTTAGCCACGGCGCAGGCAATGTTGTTTCATTAGGTCATATAAGTAAATACTATTTGGCAACATTGGTCGCGCCATAGCCAAAACAAAAGTAGCTACTCGACTTAGGAGATCCTAGAAGCAATGCACCAACTGCATGCCCTACGTTGCCGGTACGTCCATATTGATATCTTCTCAGTCACCAAAGAAATACTTGTCCTAGTACCGATATCAAAAATTTTACTGCTGCACGTAACTTAGATGTCGATCTTTTTTCATTTTTTTTTAGACTTTTGATACTTCTTACACACCAATTATAAGTGGCATTTTTCTCATCTTGATAATGCTGATTTTTTAATGTTTTGATTCTTGTTTTGTTCTGTGGAAATAAGTTCAAAGTAACATTTATTGTGAAGTCTGGTTTTTTGGCCGGATATTTCGTGATCTATATGGTTGGTTTCCCTCCGGGATATGAATAAAATTAGTAAACATTAAGAAAAAAAAAATTAAGTGGGGTTTTGGACTTTTTGTGATATCATAGGGAAACGAAGGACCACCAATGTACTTGTCCAGGTTTTTTTCCCCGGGAGGGGATTTTTGCTATTTGATATCACTTCTTTTTTCTATAGTATTTTCATATTTCGTTTTATATAAACTCCAATAGAGCCTGTATATAACAAAAAAAAATTACAACGTGTTTGCATCATTACATGATCGATTTATTTCAATGTCAGGAATCAGCATTGCTCACACTACTAATTCGACATAAGAGAATGAGACAGATTTTCTACCATAAATTCCTTGTTATTGAGATTGTTTAAATATAGGAGCGTTTCGTTCCTGTGATAAGAAAAAAAGTTATAATGTTTTCAAAAGAGTTAACTACAGACTCGAAGTATTTTCGAGATGTTAGTAATTCGTTGATAGGTTATTATTCGATTATAGCTTGGCAGGAAGGTGTTATAGAAGAGACGTCAAGTACCAAATTTCCCCGAGGCGAAAATTCAGAAAATTAAATACTTTATCATTAGCTTTCAAGTTGTGTATTAGAATAAGGCATTCAGGGGCGAAAAGGCAGCGAGGATATTAGCAATTTCGGTCTAAGCTATAAATAGATAATTATATTTAACTTTACTGTCAGGAGCCTCAGAATTATTATTCTTTCAAAGATGAAATGACGGAAGAATATGATGCATCATCCTTGACTTACAAATTGTTTTATAAAACATAGAAAAAAATTAGATTGAAAAAGAATTCGGCCGAAGTACTTGACGAATGTTTTTTCACTTAATTTACATAATGTATCGGTCATGGTGACAACCTCGCCAAGTACTTCGGCCGAAATTCTTTTTCATCTAATTTTTTTTCGTTTGCAATCTTTTTTTGCTTCGGACCCTTATTGATACAGAGTTTTTATTTTCATTCTGGTTGGTAAAACAACTGCATTTTCGAACATGATTCTTTTCTCTATCAACATTCAACATTATTTGAAGATTTTATCACACGATAAAGCCTCCCGTACTTGGCAACATCTATTTTAGTATAGCTCAATTTATTTTATAACTTTTTGCGAAACCCAACCTTAGCTTTTCGTGAGGATTAACTCATTTTGTTTTGTGTGATTTGAATTTATTTGATACATTTTTTGAGAGTGGTCACTTTTCTTACTTTTTGATAGGATTTGATTTTCTTAGGGATTTTTGCGAGAACAGGTTTTTGCAGTGTATGTATATTCGTGGAAAAATATGGGAACGGCGGTCAACAAATGTACTTGTCCAGGTTTTTTCCGCGAGGGGGTTTTTATGCGTGATATGATGCGTTTTTTCTCTTTCTTTTCAAACATCTCGCTTTATATAGATTAGAAAAAGGTTATATTGGGAAATTATCGCCTTTTCATTTCCAAACCCCGACCCCTTCTACTTCGAGTCAGGTTTTTTCCCCATGAAATAAAGGGGTACGTGTTTTGGAATTTTCAATTTGCCATTTTTTTTATTCTCGAGCCAGTCAAATTTTTTTGACATTTCGATTTACCTTTCTGGAATCAGGCTAAAATAAGTCGGGAACTGGGAGTCTGATACAAAAATTTACAAAGCTTTTGAGAGCAAGATTAGAAGAGTCAGAACTTTTCCATAGAATTTGTAGCTATTTGAATTTGTGTTTATCAAATAAACATATTAAACAGCAGTATCTCCTTGTTATATTTGTAGATTTGTGGTAAAAAATATTACGCTTATTTCAGCTTGTTGATAAAAATGGGGCGATTTTTTTCGAAATTTTTCATTTT
Organism: Rhimphoctona megacephalus; assembly: GCA_963989365.1. Taxonomy (NCBI): domain Eukaryota; kingdom Metazoa; phylum Arthropoda; class Insecta; order Hymenoptera; family Ichneumonidae; genus Rhimphoctona; species Rhimphoctona megacephalus. The sequence goes on along the minus strand of OZ022422.1, from coordinate 5,473,435 downwards.
TGATTAATGATAAAATAAAAAACCAGTTTCACGTATGTTTAGAGAAAACATATCGAATCTATTGTGAAAAAAGTTCACGCATTTTTTCATTCTTATTTTTATTAACAAGGTGGAATCATGATTATTTGTCAATATCATTGAAGAAGTTACTACCATGAAAATAAAAAGTTACAACTATTTCAATATTCTCATTGAATATAAAAAAGTTCAAATAGTATGTTATGGGAACTCCAAAACAATATATTGAACAAAGCGGACAAACTCAGACCAGGATCGTACCCAAAAGAATGAAATGAATTTAGTTGTATTAGTCACATTAGCTTTGAGCAAATTTTGATACCATCAAAACCAGAGCGACTGCAGAGGAAAGCGTTTAGAATAAAACTTTTTCAATTTATTATGCTATAATCAGAGCTAAAAAGTGGAAATACTTAGCACACGTCTCCTCTTCACAAAATGATCAAAATTTGTAGATATCGGCTACATTCCAATGATACAAATTTTGATACTATCAGCAGACGAGCACCCGACGACCTTCTGAAACAACTTTTTAAATTTATTATGCCATAACTAAAGTGGAAAAGTGAAAAAACATAGTGCACTTTAAGCCCAACAAAGTTCAGAAAATTTGGATGTATCTATAGCGTTCCGAGGACAGAAATTTTAATCCCATCCAAAAATGAGCAGCCGAAGACTGTTTGTAATAAATTTTTCAATTCATAATGCCACAATCAAAGATAAAACGTGGAAATACTTGGCGCTTCACAAAATGTTAAAAGTTTGTAGGTATCGGCTACATTCCCATGATACAAATTTTGATGCAAATTTTGATATTTATAACAATAATGGCCGTGAAAGCCTCAAAACTAGAACTTACAGATATTTTAATATTATCTTTGAATTTCGAAAAGTTCAGAAAGTATGTTATGGATATTTTAAAACAATAAATTCAACAAAGCGGGCAAACTTAGATCAGTACTGTGCCCGAGAAAATGGATCGAGTTGAGTTGTACCAGTTGCATTATCTTCGTGCAAATTTTCGTACCATCACAACCAGAGCATCCGTAGAGCAAATCTTTTTGAAAATATTTTTCAATTCGTTATGCCACAATAGGAGCCAAAAAGTAGAAATACTGAGCACACATGTTGCTCCAGGAAATTTCCAAAGTTTGTAAGTATACGTTGCGTTCCAATGAAACAAATTTTTATACTTCCAGAAAAAAGGAACCAAAGACTTTCTGACAATTTTTTGAATTAATCATGCCACAACTCAAGCATACCGCACATCGGGCTCAATAAAGTTTATGAATTTTGCATATAGCCATTACTTTTCGAAGCCAAATTTTAATCCCATCCAAAAATGAGCAAGCGAATAATTTTCATAATAAAATTTTCAAGTCCTAATAATGCCACTATTCCAGCAAAAAAGTGGAAATATTGGGCACACTTGTTACTTCACAAGTATTTCAAAGTCTGTACGTATCTGTTGCAATTCAATGATACAAATTTTGATAATATCAGTAAAAACACATCAGAAGACTTCCTAAAACAATTTTTCAAAATTTATTATGCTACAACTAAAGTGAGGAAGTGAAAAAATATAGCTCAATAGAGCCGAATGAAATTCTGAAATTTTGCATATATTCATGGCGTTCCGAAGACAATAATTTTGATTCCATTGACAAATGAACAACCGCAGAATTTTCATAACAAAATTTTTAATTCTTAATGCCACAATCGGAGCCAAAAAGTGGAAATACTTGGTACATTTGTTGCTTTACAGAATTCCCAACGTCTGTAGGTATCCGTTGCAATCCAATGATACAAATTTTGATAATATCAGTAAAAAAATATCAGAAGACTTCCTGAAACAATTTTTCAAAATTCATTATACTACAACTAAATTAGGGAATTGAAAAAATGTAGCGCACATTGGGCCCAACAAAATTCTGAAATTTTGCAGGTATGCATGGCATTCTGAAGGCAGCAATTCTTAATCCATCGACAAATGAGCAAAAGGGAAAATACTTGGCACATCTGTCGCTTTACAGAATTTTCAAAGGCTGTAGGTATCCATTGCAATTCAATTATACAAATTTTGATAATATCAGTTAAAGGACATCGGAAGACTTCCTGAAACAATTTTTCAAAATTCATAATGTTACAACTAAAGTGGTGAAGTGAAAAAATAGAGCGCATATTGAGCCATACAAAATTCTGAAATTTTGCATATATTCATGGCGTTCCGAAGACAATAATTTTGATCCCATTGACAAATGAGCAACCGAAGAATTTTCATAACAAAAGTTCAATTCATAATGCTAAAATCGGAGGCAAAAAGTAGAAATACTTGGTACATTTGTCGCTTCACACAATTTCCGAAGTTTGTAGGCATTCGTTGCAATCTAAAGATATAAATTTTGATAATGTCAGAAAAAACACATCGGAAGACTTTCTGAAACAATTTTTTAAAATTCATTATGCTACAATTAAAGCGGGGATGTGAAAAAATATAGAGCATATTGAGCCAAACAAAATTCTGAAATTTTGCATATATCCACGGTATTCCGAAGACAATATTTTTGATCCCATTGACAAATGAGCAACCGAAGAATTTTCATAACAAAATGTTCAATTCATAATGCTACGATCGGAGCCAAAAAGTGGAAATACTTGGTACATTTGTCGCTTCACAGAATTTCCAGAGTCTATAGGCATTCGTTGCAATCCAAAGATACAAATTTTGATAGGATATGGAGTATATACCGCCATAGTCTTTTGACATAAACATATATTATACGAGCCATTTTGACATAAAGATATATCATTACTTACTACGGTTATCATCCAGATGCATCCATATATATCCAAATGCAGGTTGACAGTGTATTTGTCTATTAATACATCAAACGCGAGATGATTCTACACCATATTTTGGATAGAAAAACGACGTCGAAAATCTTTTGGAATGGACCAACAATTATCATGCAAGGAACATTTTATGATGTACAAATCTTATTATGGCCAGCGAGGAACATTTTATAATAAAGAGGAAAGGGACCAATAAAATAAATTGTCAACGGTGTACAGTTAAAAAAAAATATTTATTAAACACTGCTCAAAACTCGGCATGATAATAACAAACTTTGCCATATACATTTTTTTGACACTCATTATTAGTTTTATAGAGTTCCTTTTCCAAATTTACATCGATTCACACCAATCATGATTAACAGTTCAACGTACACTATTTCATATTTATCAAAGAAACGAAAAGAACGATTTCTCAAGAAATCTTATACGAGGAACATTTAATCGCGAAAGAGAAATTCCGTCGAAGAGTTAAGTTAGGAAAATAAAAACTGCAGGGTTAACAATAATAAAAGAATGTATATTCATTTCAGCACTGTTCGAAAGTTGATTAAAAGCACTTCACTATTTTCACACCATCACTTCCTTATTATTGCTGTAACCAAGAGTCGATTGAACCTAACCTCGATATTTATAACCTCACAAATGTTCGTGAAAAAAGATTAATATTTTCAATACTGTTTAAGCCACGAGATTCTAATTAGTCGCGATCGAAAGGGGGGAAAAAATAAAAAATACGTGAATTTGAATGAAACTCTAAATTGCTGTCATTGAATTTATATTAAAGAAATCATTTTTGGATCGTACGCGTACGATCCAAAATTATTTCGCGATTTGTGAATAAATTTATTTATAGATCGCGAAATAATTTTTTTCCCCGAATTTATCCACAACACGTCCCGCATAAGAACTTCTCACTTCGAAAACTCCGTTCAGACTTTCCGCGGTATGGGTACTTCGAACTATTTATTTATTCACAGATCGCGAAATAATGTTTTTCCCGAATTTATCCACAAACACGTCTCGCGTATAAGCACTCATTCTCACTTCGAAAACTCCGTTCAGACTTTGCGTGGTATAGGTAGAGAAAGATGAAATGGAATGGCCAATCACAAGCTCGGAAGGCGTCAAGAGGCCTTTCATTGTGTCGTATACAGACATGCCAATACTTCGATGTCAGCATAATCTTGAGCCTGTGCAAAGTTTTTTCTCAGCAAATACGGCATTAATCGTGCTGATTTAAGGCTCAATCGAAGTATTTTTTCGTAATAAATCTCCAGTTCAATTTTCAAATCATCATATGCCTTCTGAGCTTCGTAATTAAAGAAAATGGATTTCAGTTTTTACTCCCACCACGGTGAATCGTTTTATTCAGAGATAATAACACTCGACCTGTCAAACTTTCCGCGGTTCGGTATATATATATATAGCGACGAGGTGGAGCTAGTCTCATGTGATGTCGGTCTGCGACAGCGCCGTGAAGTTAGCCGCGAGGACATGAGGTCTTTGATAGTGTTATATATATATGGGTGTCGTCAGAATCAACCAATCAGAAATTCGAGAGACACTTTCAGCCGGCTTTGGTGTTGTATACAGACACGTCTGATTCTTGAATGTGTAGGTGACTTTTGCGTGATTTTGAGCCCGTGCAAAGTTTTTTCTCAGCATTTACGTCACCGATCGTGCTAAATTTGGGCTCATTCGAAAGATAATTTCTTAATGAATCTCCAGTTCAATTTTCAAGGCCTCAAACGACTCGTGAGCTTCGAAAACGAACAAAATGATGTGCCAATTTTACCCCCACCACCGCGAAAAGTTTTGTTTCGAGAAAGTATAGTCTCGGCGAGCCTCGGGCCAGCAGACGACAGAGCTGTCAATGTACTTGTCCCGAGACTCTACCGAGTCTCTTGATTCAACAAAAATTTTGTTGAATCAACAAATTTCTTTTCTCAGTGTCCATCACCGTTTTCTCCCTCTTCTTCTTTGTCGTATTGATTGTTTTTTTTTTCTTCATCTCACGGCATTTTCTGCTTCGGTGTCTTCTCTTTGACGTGTAAAAATCTTTTTGCACGCAAGAGTAACGAAAGTGGTGGACGAGGAAATATCTCAGTGTCGTTGAACAGTCGCGAAACCGCAGCAAACCCATGCAGTGGTTTCGTCGCGAGTTCGTTCCCGCCAACGTATCTTGACGCAATGCAAAGTTGCTGCACACCGCGATCGAGTCGGATGACTTCGATCTGAAAACGCCGGACGAGTGTCTCTCACGGGATCGATGTCGCCTACTCCAACGAGCTGAGAAACCGATTCCCTTCGTACACTTTTTTGTTAATCTTGTTACGAACGAATCCGAGAACGTTGCAATTAATTCATGTAGAAACGTTAAGAAAGCCATGAAGTTTTGCAGGGTTAATTCGGAGTAGTATTGAATTGGTAATTATTAGTGCACCAATTCCCTCAGCAGAAGGATTTTGGCATTGGGCCAAAGTCGGACCAAGGATAATTGTGTTTTTGCACGCCAGATGAAAAATAAAAATAAAAATAAAAATGCGTTAATATTCATTTTGGTACGAAAGATCTTCAACCAGGTTTATTCCACTTCTGCGTGACGAATCTCGATTTCTCGCGACTGAACGTATGAATATTCCCTCGTGGTTAGTATTTCACTGGCGAGTAAAGAAAGAGGATTATAAAATAAAAGAAAGAGTGAGAGAGGGGAAAAACCTGATCGTGCGAGAGGAAAGGAGGAACCGCGCCTACGCGCACGCCCAAAATCGTAAATAAGGGCCTCGATCGTCCTTTTAAAGGGGGAGGTATATATACACCGTACTGTGAAGTTCTTCATCTTCTTATTCTTTTTACTCTTCTTCAGTTTCATCGGTCTGTCTTTCTCGATATAGAAGCACGCATACTGTGTGCCCTTGGCCCGCCACCGATCAGCTTTTATCTCTTTTTATTTTCCTTTCCAAGCTTCTCCAAACCCCCTACTGATTGTCCGTGAAGAATGGTAGCCGTATGACGGGCCCATTGTTCGAATGCCTCCCGATTTTCAGTGTGTATTCTATATCCACACGAGAGAGAGAGAGAAGACCATACGTGTCCGTATCGAGAAGCAATACCTACGTATGCCCGTATGCCTTATGTACTAGAGAGAATTAAAAGAGTGGCCATATATATATGAATACCTATAAAGCTCCTTGAAGCAGGGACCATGTAATATCGAAGAACAGGAATCGAGTTTTTCGGAGTCCGAGGAAGAGTCCCCTGACTCTTCTGTCCCTTAGAATTTTTTTTTTAAATCTCCAGATCAACGAAACGAAGAGTCCAACTTAACTCTCCTCTTCATTCCACAGTTGAGTCACAAAAGACCCAACTTTTGTACACTCATTTTTCCAATTATCACGTATCATTGATTTTTGATGCTTATATACATTTCTTCGTTTGTGTCCGAGAATCCTGAAAATATGCTGGTGTCTTTCTACCGGAGCATTTAGAAATAACAGGGTTCATAAGGCCCCAGAAATGTTGGTTAGTTTTTCTTCCTTGAGCTCTCTATCTTTATCACTCTCGCTCGTGTTCACGGGTCTCTCATCCCCGAGTTCTTGTGTACACTGGAATCCTCATTCGTTCTTTCCTTCTCTCTTTCTCGCGCGAGAAGAATAGCGGCAAAAAGAAGGAGGGAGAGGGCTCAAATGGACACTAGAACCGAATGACGAAGAAAACAAACGAGAGGCTAAACTCGCAAAGCTATACCGGAGCCGGTCAAGGCATCTCTCTGAAACGGACTGTGGCCGCCGAATGGCGTGCTTTCTAGACGGCCGGTATGCGAAACAACCTGTTGATTGTCTTATACCTGTTGGCTCAAGCACCGGAGAGCTCTTTCTGCTCGCGATCCCCGCATACTTTTGCCCCGAGACACACTGCGCGCCTTTCTTCTTTAACGTTTCGGGCTTGGTCCGCTCTTTCGTTTCTTTCAGGCTTCCCCCGTCCTTATTGCCAGCTAATTCGCGAAAAAGGAATTTTTCACTTATGCCAATCTTCCGGTAAACGTCGCAATAATGTTCAATATGTATTTAATTGACAAATGGTATAAATTTCGATATCTATAGACACATAATTAATTAAAGAAAAAAAATGAGGATCCTATGGCTGTGGTCAACATTCAAAATGTCTGCACTCTTGACTGAAACCTTCCAGTGTTCCTCTGGAATGTCCATTTCGGAAGGTCTTCCAGTCGTGTCTCTTCAAAAAAAAACTCTTCGATCAGCGTGTCCATTCGGTCCATGGCACTCGAAGAGAGCTCCGGGAACTGGAACGACAATCATCGCTGTCAGATTGGGAGGGGACTGAGTAGAGTTTTGGTATTGAACCCAAGACCGAAACCCTTCAACCCTGGGCATCTCGTTGGGCCCATCAGTCCTGGTCTTCTTCTCGTCATTAACCGTGTAGGACCCACCTTCTTCGCCGTATTGCTCCTTTATATACATGTATACACACATCTTCGACCTCTCTTTTTGCTGGTGAGGCCATTACCCATTCAAATTACGCTTATCGTTGTGGGCCCCGAAGAAAGCCTTTTGAAGCCCGTTGTGCCTCACACATACAGATATATGCGCCCTATGAATGTCTACAGATGGGACTTTTTTTTAAACCAACTTGTGAAGAGGTCTCAGAATACAAGGATGCATTTATGCTCGTACAAGAGAAACTTATAGAGAGCTTCACTCTCTCCAAGCACTCGTGGTCGTCCTGCTTGTTATACGTGAGAGATAACGAGACGACGAAATTCTCCTTCCAACCAACTAACGCAATAACATAGCACGAAAATAACACAGACACAACTACACAATCCAGTCCTTTATCGCTAACTCCCTTTCTCCTTTTTCTCTATATTTATTTTTCTCTCCGTTTGCCTCTTCAAGATTTTTCTTTGTTTTTATTTCTTATTTTCTACGCTGCTCTCCCTTGCGACCACTCCCGATTTTTGAGGACTCCTCCTTCGGGATACCTCTTTTGCGCTCGTGGCTTGTGTCCTTTGCTCGCATCGCGGCATTATAAGCAACGTTCACGCGTGTGCTCGATCAACAAGCCCGATAGTCCTTCCCTCGTTCGACCCCCGGTTCACCGTCGGCCTCCTCGTCGTCGTCTTTCATTCTCGCCATTCCTCTTCTCTTTTCTCGCTCCAACCATAAAATCCCCGTCGAGCCTCTTTTACCCTCATGCTGGCAAACATCAAAGACCTTGAAGTCGCTCTATCGACACCTGTCCACCGGTACCGCGATTTCCCCGTTCATCCTGATTGTTTTACCGACATACTCTCGATTCGAAAAATCCTCAATGAAGGGACCGCAAGAAAGATTCACAAATTATTTGGACAAACGAGCCACGACGCTATCTCGATGAGACTCTCGCTGGGTTATACACGCGTGCATGTTTCCCGAAACTCCTTTCGAAAAGTGGAATGAGATTATGTTTCAATGCACTCGCTTGGTTATCCCGAGAGCGTTTCTTCACATGCGAATTATCTCATTAAGCGTTTCATTTCACACAGAAAAATCATGAACCTCTCAAGCAGCGAAACTATCTCTTGTGGATGTCGAATCGAATTCTATTACAATCCGGTTATGGGCATAGATTTTTTTCATCATTTGTCCTCTTGTTTCTTCTCATTACTCTTTATTTTCATCGATATTCTTCATAGTTATCTCGAGAGTATACCTTCGTAGGATTTCGTAAAAATTTCTCACATTCGGACCATTAGCCGGCTTTAACGAGGGGTTAAATCGCTCGCGCGTATGCGCGTCCACGCGAGCGTTGAAATAATTATTCCATAAATGGACATACGAGATCAGGGAGAGAAGCTGATCGTCGGAGAGGCCCCCAATACTCTCAAGAATGCAGACACACGATAGACCTCCTTCGTTGGTGTTCCATTCCAGATCAGATCCAGATATTCGTACTTACACTCACATATATATACAAATAAATATATGTATGATTATATGTGTACATATGTGTTTCTAGTTTTCTCCTTCGAATAGTGTCCTCAACTGTTATAATCCATCTCTTCAAGCTTCTACTACTCAATGATCTCGTTGTCCGTATCTCCAACCCGTGTTTGAAACGCCCATATTTCTTCCCAATGTTTTGCACAATTCCGCATCACCGACCCACCAAATGACGGGGTCCAAATTATTTAATCTCTAGAAATATCGGACACGTGTACGATAATCCCACCCGTCGAGTTAGCAGAAATCACAACATTTCAATTTATGACTGTGGCCATTGTGGACCTCGCCAAATGCTAGGATATTACTTTTTTTTTTGTAATTAACATTCCATGTTGGTAATCGACGTATAATTAGGGCCAGTGGCTATCTTAAACGCGAGCAAGTATCTAAGTCGGTTGTATTTACTGATATAATCGTTGGGATAGAAAGTATATTTTATGATTAATCGACTTAAGCAAATTGTTTGTCGTGGCATTTTCTGCTGTTCTCTTTTTTAATAAGAATTTCGAAGCTTCATTGACGAAATGACGATTCAGACGCAATGTTCATCCAAATATCGAAGTACTGAACTTTAAACTTACTGACTAGTCAGCGTGATTGAATTAAAAGAATAGAAATGATTTTCTAACGAGATGAGCACGTTTTGAAGATGAAAGGTACGGAGATTGAATCATTAGAGAGCTTCCCGAAGCAGACACTTGGTCGAGGGTCATCCTCTTGCATGGTCTCGAACTGACCAACGGTCATTCTAAAAATATACCTATATAGACATTTGTGTGCATTAGACCCACTTTATCGCTTGGCTCTCTCCAACCATCACGTCTTCATCGCCACCTCAAACATTGTCCGCCGTTCATCGAACGATTCTTACGTTTCCCCACTCTCATCTCTCTCTCTCTCTCTTTCTCTCTCTCTCTCTCTATTTTTCTCTCTCACTCATGACGAATGAGGCACACGTACGTGAGCCAGAAACTTGAATGTGTTCGGAAGCCAAACAGCCAAATGATTTTTCCTTGCGCACCCCCGTGGCGAGCACCGCGTGGCCACCCGGTGCCTTGACTCCGTTTTTTGGTAAGGCAGGCGCACGGGTCCGTAGTTAACCTTCATCCTTATGCTTCGTGGGGCCTTCGATGGAGCCCGACTGGGCCTCAGGGATTCTCACTCAAATTAAATCAATATAACCCCGAAAACAAAAAATATAAATGCAAAAGAACAACATGAAAGTCAATTAAAGTCCTTCGTTCGAACGCAGGACTCTTTCAAATTAACCATAAATGAAAACCACTAGCATTAGACCCCAAGTCATTAAATAGTGGATTCAAACCTCCCAATGACATCTATTCGCTGTTTTTTTCTGATTTTCTTATGAATTTGTAATAACGTAGCTTTCATTAAGCAAACTGATTAATCAGTTTGTTTAATCAAACTTTAAGACATTATTAGTTCATGACATTTTTAGCAGTGGCCAAAAATCTGGACCGAAATGGCCAAAAACAAGTACCTCTCATTTCTATCCTATACAAATATACATGTATGTGCACTTCTTGAATTTCCTGGTATGTTCCGGGGTTGATAGTCACTGGTTCCCGTGCTCGGCGGCATGAGAATTTTCCCACAGTCCCCACTGTACGGAGTGAGGCCCCTCGGGACGCACACCCGCTCTCGCAACGTTGCCACACCTCAGCGACGACGTTCTCGAGTGCTTTGGAGAGGGGGTTCATGGCGGTGAAGGAGAGAACCCATGAGGAGACGCTGTACATGTATAAACATACATATATATAGAGTCTGTGTTGGCCCGTCTCGATTCCAGTCCCCTTTGCCTCTCTGCTTTATCCAGAGCGCCCGAGAGAGCGGGAGAGAGAAGGAGAACACGATAATGGACTCTGTGTGCTCCTCCATATTTTCTCTCTTTCTAACTTTTCTTTCTATCTCTTTCTCTCGCTCGCAGCCTCCGAGTTTCTCTTGCTTCCTTTCTCTCTCTGTCTCTCTCTCTCTCTCTCTCTCGCCCTCAGACTCGTTTTCTCTCTTTATCTCTCGTTCTCTCTCGCTCTTGCCTTGTAGTAATGCTGATGATGTTTATCCGTGTGTCCGTGAAGCTTAGAGACAGGCGCTGAATACTGCGAACGAAAGAGAGCGAGAGAAAGGCGCCCGTACCACCATAACCTCGAAGGAAAAAAAAGGACAACGGGATATTCGGACGACATCCAAAAATCCTATACCTCCCTCTCCATTATTTTCTCTCTCATTTTTTTCACAAATCTTCCTCCCCTGCGTGACCTTTCAACGACGTTACCAAAATTTCAACCATATCGATGCAATTTTTTCACAATCGCTAAAACACACGCGAAAGAAAGAAATCGCTGGATGAAATAGCGATAAGAAAAAAACACGAAAATAACGATTTTCTGCTTTGCGATTACCTCTCGTAACCATGACGTTGATATGTCATTTTAATTGATCTTTATCACGTCGTTTTGGATGAATTCTTATTCGTTTTTTCTTTTCGTTAGTTTTCATGAATGCCATAAACTCTCTTACTCCGTTGCATTGAAAATGAAAAAAAATAATGTTTATATTTGTTATTCATGTCGAATACGAGATTGCTTGATCGTACAATAACAATTTGTTGACACAAGTGAAATTGAATACTTGTTGTTGTGCTCGGTCATCAGGAAGCCATGATACTTGAGTTTGCTTTTGAAAGGATTGTCAGAGGTGTGAGAACCTATGGGATTTGGTGGGTAACAGTGATCGGAAACGGTGCATCCCTTCCGGAAACAGCAGAAGCCATGGAAGGGTTTGTTCCGCTTAATCGCGTTTAGCCTCAACCAAAATATAACCGTGGCAAAAACGACAATCGTAATTACTAAAGTTTTGCATATTTAAAAAATATACAGATTTTTTTTTCCAAATTAGATCTTCACGAAAAGGAAAAAAAATGATACAAAGTTCTGATATTGTGAAACGTCGAAGTCCTTTCAAAAAATATAATTAAATAATAGTCCCGAAAGTGGGCCGTTTATATCGCCTTTTGCACAAATGTAATGATGTTGCAAAAGGTGATTCAATTCTCAAAGATGCTGAGGTGCCAATTTTTCGGTGAACAGTAGCCTTCGCGTGTAAATAAAGTATGCATATTATATGGTGCATTTTATCGAAAACTGTGGACTTATAAATTATATGCTTCGTGAAACGATGAACATTTTTGCATGCACATACAAAGTTGCAATCCTTTGGTGTCCTCACGTTCCTTTCCCTATCTCATAAATAAAGTATCGGTCTTCTTTGCTCTTCAGTTCTACCCTCCTGCTCCCACCCCTGAACTTTACCTTTTTTTCTTGTTTTCTCTTTGCCGTTTTTTTTCATCTTCCCTTCTTTATTTTGTTTGCCGTATGTTGCTCGCGGTCCTCTCACACGCCGAAACGCGAAACTCTCCTTACCAAAAGAGCACGGGCATTTGCCCGTTGAAGAAAAAAAGATACGCGGAAGAAAAGAAAGGAGAGACAGAGAGAGAAAGAGAGAATTTAGGGCGGATAAAGTGAAGTACGGAGGAAGAAGGGCTCCAAGAAGCGGAGAGGACCGTAACTTATGGAAATCAGCGTACGCATTATTAGCGGGACCTTCCTATGGACCCTTCTTCGTCCTCTTTACTTTCTGTCTCCCTCTCTCTCTCTCTCTCTCTCTCTCTCTCTCTCTCTCTCTCTCTCTCGCACACACAGACACTTTCTTTTTTCTTTCCTTATTATTCTTTGGGTTTTGCTCCCACCCATTCTTTTTCTTTTCCCGCGTCGTCACAGAATCCCATCGAAGAACTCGTGTCTTCCGAGACTCGGGGACTCTAATGGTCCAATATCTATCTCGCCCAGATTAAATAATCGACACTTTATATTTATAAATTTCCATATTTTAAGCCATTTAAAAAATGGGTAAATTTAACCGCAATTAATTCCCCTGGGAATGAAGTAGAAATTCAAAAACGATTTAAAATTAAAATTTCTTTTAATCGGATTATGATTAATACTTAGTATCGCTGAAAATTGAGGCTGATTCATTTTGATTCTGCGCCAAAACTACCATTGTGCATAAGTTATTGGAAAAAGGATTTGAAAGTCGACGAATTCTCTTGGCTCAATTTTACGAGATTCATGCCAGATTTTTTGGAATAAAAAGAAATTGCACAATCTACCGGTCAAGACCTGATGCGAGCCCTTCGATCGTGCGTGAAGTATGCAAAAAGGTGAAATTTTTTTGAAAATTAATTTCAAGCCTCTCGTGGTAGAACGTGGAAGAAGCGAGCTGATTAAAATAAGACTACCGCGAAAAAAGCATCGAAAAAAAATCAATTATCGAGCAAATATGTTGTCCGGGGATACAGTGTAAATAGTACAGAAAAAAATGTATAAATATATAGATATAGACGAACAATAGATGCCTTTTTAATTTTTCGCGGTGTATCGACATTAACGCGAATCGATTGGTCTCGGTGAGCGTCAGAGATTCGCGCAAGCGCGGTAAATACAAAAGGTGTTCGGCGCGCTCGCCCCGGTAGCTCGATCGAGAATTTGTTTTTGTTTCCTTTTTTTTCATGACTCTTCTGGAAAGCGAGTCTTCGACGAGAGTCTTTATATATTATGAGAGATATAGAAACGGGGAAGGTTTCGATAGAATCGAGTCTCGGTCGATTGGCAAACGAATGGAAAAAAACCAAAAAAAAACGGGTCACTAATTTATGCGCCCTCGGCGCGCGCCCGCGGTTCATACGCGAGGGCAAAAAATTAATATACATGGGACGAACCTTCGACATTTGGCAGCCAAAGATTTATTCAATCGTTTCTCAGGACGACGATAGATTCAGTCTCGAGAGGTTTTCGTAACTTGAAAAGAACCCTCGAAATTCTCTTATTCTGTATACACACCAAAAAATCCTCAATACTTCGTTATACATACAGAAAGACCGAGTCCCAATGAAAAATACCTTCGAGAAATGCCTTCCTGAGATTTCAGTCCATTATGGTACCTTCCCCCTCACCTCCTTCCTTCAAATATCGAGATCTCAATGAATATTTACCTTTTGGGTGGTCCCTTCGTCGCGTTATATATGGAAATGATACTCTGGTCAATTTCGTATTACGGAAAACAAAATTCTCTACATTTAAATTTGATAAAGAATGAAGAAAAAAAATGAGAAGAAATGTGTTTTTTTTTCCTTTCAGGAGGGTCTCAATGAAAGAAATCTGTCGAAAGCACAGCTCCGATTCTGACTTGAAATTCTCCACATGCTTCGGTAATTGCCGTATCCAAATTTCTCTCCCCATGTGTCCTGATAAACGTATAAAAATCAAAACTAAAACGTATAAACATTTCAAATTTTTTTCGATATTTAATGAACATTCTCGTATATTTCCATTTAATATCTCATTAATTCTCATATTTATAGAGCCCTCTTTCTCCACTCACGATTTAACATACCAAATATAATTGGATTTAAGAAGAGAACAAAATACCTTCAAAATTTCTTTGCCTGATATCATAATCCACCAATTTTCCTGTACCAAATAACTGCACCGTAACGTCTCGAGATTATTCTACATCGGGAAATCGATACACATGGAAATTCTTTCCGATGGTCGATACGACGTTCCAGGCTAGGACTCAGATGGCATATAGACTCATAAATATATATACATACATTCAAACAATCTTCTCACTCTTTTTGTCCAGAGTTATTCGATCACGTTACAATTTTCTTCTTTTTCTCTCTCTTCTTTTCTCCTCCTTATTATTCTCCTTTATTCCTTCTTCTTACGGAGCAAAAGCCTCGAGTTAAAAAGCCCGAGGGCGTTAATATTAATGTCACTCTTTTATAAGTAAGGTCGGCTCCGGTATAATAACGTCGTGGGTCGACCGAGCTAGTCGGCGAGTGTTTTTAACTTATACAACCGCGAGATGCACGCCTCGAGTCATCCTGTACGTTATACACCTATGCATTTCTGTATATATATAGAACATATTCTCCATAGATCGAGACGAAGCTAAGATGCTACATGCATTCTGTATAAATGACTGACCATAGCCATATATATGTATATCTAACGTTGTATGGACATACAAAACAACACATGAGCTCGGACAACCTTATACGCGATAGTTAAGGTGCCCTATCGGACATAAATTATGCCAGCCATTAGATGCTAACTATTGTTGATGACCACAGGTATGCATCACTGTGCAACAGCTGATACGAAACGATAAGAAAGTCGAGAAGTCGAGAAAATAAAAAGATCGAAAGAGAAAGGGACACACAGTACATTTGACGATGTATATATTTGCTATTATATATATATATATATATTTGTATAACGAAATGAATACATTCCCGTAGGATCGCACGTTCTCCATCTATATTTTCATTGTAAACGTTGATGTACTTTGTCGCTCGGTAAAACAATCGACACGCCCGGATTTTCTTGTATAATCGCTCTCGTTTGAATAAACATTGCTTCGTATTGATTTTAGTCTGAGTTTATTCTAATATATTTTAGAAAAAAGTGTGCTACTGCAGGGTTTACAATCACTTTTTTGCCTCCAATTGATTTAGAGTGTCTGATCAATTGAAATTTATGAGAAATTGCCATAATTAAAGCCATTCAAAAAATACGAAATATACTGAGTTTTCTCCTTGATATTTTGATTTGAAAATATCTGTTTTATTTTTAATAAAAAAATAAAAAAAAATGATAAATTAAACATTGCACTGTTTGAAAAATACAAAATTTAATTAGCTCCTCAATTAATTGCTCTATTTCTCAACTCTTTCCGCCGTAATTTCATCCACCAAAGTACACCTTCGCGAAAAGAGTGTAAAAATGGAGAAAGACAAAAAATCGGTAAACAGCATAGCGCGGGAATTGGGTGGCTGTTAGGTTCGCGTGCATAAAACGAGTCTTGTTAATTATTCGTAGCAACAATCGAGGCGCAAACTATGCAAAAAAATTGCCGGTTTCATTATTGAATATCGACACAATTGGCGTGCGAAAATTATAACTAATCAACTGGAGCACGTTATTTTACCGTGTCTAGACGGTTATGGGAATTTCCTGAAAAAAATAACTTATTCACTTCGTTAACATATATATTTTCAAGTTTTTTTTATATTTTTATTGTTGGAAAGCATTTCTTGTTTTTTGTATTTTTCAATGATGTAACATTTATAATTGTCTCAATTTTATTTTATGGCTTAATCTGTGGGGTTCTATAAAAATAACGAAAATTTGAGTAATTGAAGAATCAACATGTACAGAAAAATATTGCGCATTATCGCGAAATTAAATTTAACTGCATTACTACAATGCATAATTCAACGTCTTAACTTTTATAATGAAAAAAAAAAAGAAAAAAAAATGATTTTCTATGCACACATGTTTTACGGGTAAGGGTGAACCGGAAGTTGGTTCGCCACGCATCGGCACATTAAAGGTATATCGTTTCGAAGCTATCGTACTCGTGCTTTATCTATTCCCCATACATGAATATGGCTTCGCGTTTCTCACGTAAATTTACAATCGTGTTTCCCATGTCACAACGCCACGAACGACGATGTATCGGCTGTCTGCGAAATGGAACTTATTTTATTATTATTTTTTTCCTATCAATTACACACCCACTCGCGTTATCAGGTTCCTCCAGCAATTTTGCGGTTAGCTTATTTCCTCCGGAGCTATGATAGCTTCAATTCTCTATGTTTTTGCTCACGCTGATAAGAGTTTGAAAAAAAGGGACAAAGTTTAATTGAATCGAGGCTCGATGGGAATAATTGTAATAATTATAATTTCCGCGATTGTTTCTCGTACTTTGAGAATTCATCGTTCTCCATCCCATTTGTTTTCTCAACAAGTACTCAAACAATTTCTGTCGTTATTACGAAAAATAATAAATTATACACATTCCTGTATTTACCTTGTGGTCGGTCAGGACAATAATCATTAATTCAGATATCCATTGGCTCGCGATGCCAGTGTGTTGCGTTAGAAAACCAAGCGAGATAATGTTCCTCTTTCTTATTATTATATAGCCAAACGTCGGTCCAACATTTATGTTCGAGTTACCTGAATTACACTCGCGTGCCAGCGACTCGTACGGTTTCTATTAGCCGGACATTATCGCCTGTTTCAAGAGACTTCCTTCGGCCAAAGCACAAGAGAGGCAATACTGTGCGCAAGATCGTGGCCTCTTAAACGAGCGAGAATAAGCGAGGAGGAGATGTTAGTTCGCGAAAGTACTCACCGGCAAAATCCTCCTCTCGTCGATATGCCTTATTCCGAGAGAGGAAGGGGGTTGTATATCGAATAAAATGGCGCTTCGCCGCCTCTACACCGCAATGCCGCTTCTCTTCTTTATCGCCACTTAATTACGCCAGTTCCTCTTATCTCTTATGCTCCGTATATCCTAGACCTATTGTACATGTATATACACCCCGACATGAGCATGTACCTTTTATTTATAATCTAGTAATTTATCGTACGGCTTGCTCAAAGAAGAAACGAAAATTGTAGTGAAGTTTGCGTCTTTTCGAAACGCCACGAAAATCCTTTTTCTTTGACAGTTTCTTCATTTTCTTCGTTGTTAACACTTTTCTCGCCAATTTTTTCAGCTAAGACAAATTTCGACCAATTTCGCGGCAGCCCAAAGCTCCTAAAAAGTTTAAACTAAGAATAAATAAAATAATAATGATAGGAGAAATACGAAAAAATAAATAGAACGACTCCGACTCGGTTCGACGAACACCCGGGCATATTTAAACATTTCGTTTTCTTATTGTTACTATATTTCATCATTGTTCGAGTAAAGTTCGTCGAACCTTTGCGAGTTCTTGGTTGATCGAGATTGGACCGCACCGTTGCGCAACGATTAAAGCCCAGCCTCAAAGAGCCACGAGGAAAAGTGCATAAAACGTGGTAGCAGCTTAGCGTGCAAGGTCACGATCGCAAATCCATTAGTCCCGACTCTAAATATTTGTTCTTGTGAAAAGTTTATGTGCATAGGAGAGGAAGCGAAGAGAAGAAAAAAAGAAGTATCGATTAATGATTGGCAGATCGATTGGATACGGAAATTCGATCTTCCGCATGATGATTTGTCTACATCGTTCCCTTTTTCTCCCTCTTGTTTTTCTTCTTTCGTCACGTTTTGCGTTTCGATCGTTTTCAAACTTTTTGTCCACATTTTTTCGGGCCTCTTATTTATATTTATTTTTTTTTCTATTTTCAAATTTTCTGCAACTTAGATCTTTATATATCGCTTCGTTATGGCATTCAGGATCATCGAACTCGGGGAATAGTCGTCGAGCGAGCATTTTGCCAACGCTCTCTTAATGACTTTTCTCGCTTAATATTTTATACCCGATCTTCTCGAATCTCTCGCCTCTTTCCATTTATATTTATAATAATAATGATAATAATTCGATGTGATGCCGCGTAACGAGAGAATCATCAGTGAAGCATCCGCTGCGACTCCACCCGTTTAAAACTGCCTCGGTTACGTGGCTATCTGCCATTTTTTTATCTTTCCAAACGGGGCGCCTCTCCTTTCTCATTTATTTCATCACGTTTATTATACCCTGCATATTTTTACATCCGTTGTATATATTGCATATAAAAATCCAGAAAAGACATTCTACGTCTCACCGTCACACTAACAGGTTTAACACAGCGGGTATTATTTTATTTTTTCATTACCGAAAAAAAATTTTTGTCGACCATTTTTCAGCGAAAAAAAATATCAGTTCCCTTACTTCTGTGCTACGGCAAGAAAATATTTAACTTTTAATAACTTTGAGAATTATTCTTTTGAATATTTTTTTTATTTACGGTATGTCTGTGCTTTTTAACACTCGGTATCGAGTTTTTATTTCACGGTTGTTGGCAAAGTTTTATCTTTCAATTCGTTCAGGTTGTTTTAAATTGATTTATATTTTTTACCGGTATCGAAATTATTGGACAAAATATAATAATTCATTATCTCTCAACATTTTATTCGAAAAATTTGCATACATGCGTTTGATAATGCAACGAGGGAAGAAATTTTGCCCGTTTTTATTCGTTGTCGTAACAATAAGACTATATCAAACAAATTTTGTAAACTCTTAACGAAAGTTGTTAATTTTCTTGTTTTTCTTTTCTTTTTTTTTTCTTTTTTTTTTCTCGTGTTTGTTGCAGGATTTCGAGGCGAACATTGCGAAGAAAATATCGATGATTGCCCTGGGAATCTTTGTCAGAATGGCGCAACATGCATGGATCGTATCAACGAGTATTCGTGTCTGTGTCCACCGGCTTTTACCGGAGCTCAGTGCGAATTCGACATTGACGAGTGCTCGGTAAGACCATCGCTCTGTCACAACGGCGCGACATGCACCAATTCGCACGGGAGTTATTCCTGCATTTGCGTAAACGGCTGGACCGGACCCGATTGCAGCATCAACATCGACGATTGTGCAGGTGCTGCCTGCTTCAACGGCGCAACTTGTATCGATCGGGTTGGCAGTTTTTACTGCCGGTGCACTTACGGAAAAACTGGTAAGTTTTCTTTTTTTCTTTACTTATCCTCTGTTTCTCCAATTTGTTAAATCTTTTTACTGCCTCGATTCATAAATCATGAGAAATTTGTCGACATCGCATCGTCTCGTTTCCAGTTTTTTCTTTTTTTTTTTTTTGCAGTTCTCAACGCAATCTGAAACTCTATAATATACATACTAAAGAAATGTGGAATTCCGAACGAATAGAGTCGAAAAATAATATTTTTCTTTAACTTACGGTTTTTAAAATGCAAGTCTAATAAATTAAATTTTTATAAGCCCTCTTAGAAAATCGTGGGGATAATTATTACGAGAATGAAACGACGATTTTTGGAAACCGTTCAACAATAATTACGGCAGTTTTTAAACCAATAAAATCCGATAATAAATCAATAACGATTTTTATAAAATACTCGAAAGTAAATAATCTTAACGAGAGAAACCAGTTTAGGAGGCCGAAATTTTGGTGTTTTTCGTGAATTTTTTTAACAGGGAAGCAATAATCACAATTTGTTTAAACTTGGGGGATATTTTATTCATGCTTTGAAGTACACTTTGTAATTTTTTCAAGTCATTTCCACCGGAAATAGTGGAGTTAGAAGCTGCTGTCCATGGACGATCGCCATCCGAGTTTTTTGCTGGTGGGCATTCCTGAAGTCACAATTTTTATCTGCAATCATTACAATTTTCTTTTTTCGTTAACAACGTATTTCCTAAGAACATGAACCTAATTGTGATCAAAAAAGTTGAAAATTGCATGTTTTTGAGGTGTTTAAACACAATGTCATGTTTTTATACCATGTTTTTTCACCTTTTTTGCATTAAAAAAAATATTTTTAATAATAATATCATCCCAGAATTAGGTTCATATAGATTGCAATTGAATAAAGATCACACAAATTTTCAGAACGATTGGTCAATAACTTTTTGAGCTAGAATGCCCACCAGTTGAAAAAAAGTTGTCCGTGGACAGCAGCTTCTAACTCCACTATTTCCGGCGGAAATGACTTGAAAAAATTACAGAGTGTACTTCAAAAGATGCATAAAATATCCTCCAAGTTTAAACAAATTCTGATTATTCCGTCCTTGTTAAAAAAAATTCACGAAAAACACCAAAATTTCGGTCTCCTAAACTGGTTTCTCCCGTTAATATTTGTACGAGGAAGACTTTGGAATCAAAGCATATTGAATATATCGTTGAAATAAAACATTTTTGTGCTTGAATTTGTAAAAGTAGAGACACGTCATTTTATTTTTACTGTGCTCGACGGATATTGCATGTTAGTCTTTGACGTTCACGTGTATCTCGGATGCACGTATAAAGTACAGGAACATTCGTCAAGTCTCGAAGTGAAGCTCTCGTTGATTCGAAGTCACGAGAGCATCCCAGAAGAGATAAATCGCCCCGCGTGTCCCCTTGATCTTTCACGATAAGAGGCTACAGCTATCGTAATTCCGCAGATATAAATCGTTGCTATAAAAATCAAAAGGACGTAACTTGCGGCTCTTTCGTATTGATCTTCAGGCGGTAAAGCTAACCGAATAATTTTACCTTTGTTACGCACAGGTGCGCAAAAGCGCATCACAGGTGTACGCGTCGCGTTGTATTTCTTTCTCACTTTTTTTCCCCCACCCTCTCGCTTCCTTATTTCTGACATGTATACCGAGTCCGAAGGATCGACGCCGAGAGTTTACGTAGTACATATTCGCGCTTATGGTGAAGCTTATACCTTGAACAGACTTTACACCACCGTCGCGGATTCTCGTCGCGAAACGAGTTTCCTTCATGTCGATTATTACATTCGCCAATCGCGTTATTCGAACCGAGGTCGTACACGACGATTATCCATGACAGGTGTACCGCGATAAAATTTAACCCCAATTTTTAAGCCCCTTTTTTCTTTCATTTTTTAAAAAAAACATTTTTGTCATGAAGTCACTGCTTCGTATTTTGATCCGCTCGACACGTAATGTGCTAAATTTTATTCAATTTTTTTACTTGGCTTTGACCAATTTATTTTCTATAATTTTCTATCAAATCCACGATTCTGATGTTTAATTTTCCGATAAAAAATAAATGTTGCTTTATCAAAGAACCGTGGTGTTTTTTTTAATTCGCATCAATTGTTAATGTTGCGATTAGTCCTCTTTTTTTCTTACATTTTTGACAAAAAATATATTCGTCATGAATTGTTCGCTGCTTCGTATTTCGATCGAATCTTGCAAGTTTTTTTTAACTTTAGAACCCCAACGTAGTTTTCAGCACCAACAAACCCCAACGTGGGTCGTTCGTGCCGGTCGTTTATTTAACTATGTTATAGCGTACGAAAAAATCTAAAAAAAATCATGAGTCTTGTTTGGAGCCTTAACTGAATAATAAAACTTTTCCTATGCCAAAAAAAACATTATTTAATAATAATTTTTTGCAAAAATCGCACACATGTAACCGTCCTACGCCGAAAGGGATGGACACGAAAGACGCAATGTTGGGGTTCTAGGGCTAATTTCATCGAATTTTTTTTCACTTGCCTGTGACCAATTAATTTTCTTTTCTTTTCACTCAAATCACTATCCCAATGTTCAATTTTCGGACAAAAAAAATGGCGTTTTATCAGACGACCGTGGTGCGTTTTTAATTCACACAAATCGTTAAAATCTTATAATTAATTCTGCAAAAAATATCAATTCAAAATTATAATTATTATCATCATTTTTGTTTTTTATATTCAAATTTAAATGAATGAGTTTTCGATAAATTTTTCAAAAATATTCAATGCGATGCGTAAACGTGTGACGATAAAACGAGGACACGATTCTAGCTCGAATCCACTGCTCTGAATATCTATTTTCCAAGGTCCAATCGAGACCGAGACACAGAGAGCTTTATTCCCATATAATTTATCGCACATCCGTACACGTGAATTTGTCGGGCTCCACTTTGTCTGTACGTTTCTTCGATGCTGAAAAAATCGCTTCACTTGGAGAGGCAAAGCGAGAAAGGAAAGGACCTACATCGCGATAAACTGTAATAAGTCTCTGCTGGTATATAATGGGGAATAAGGGTAGTAGAGGAGACGCGGTATACGTTTTGCGTTCTCTTTGTATTGGTTTATATTCACGTGGTTCTGTGTATAAATACGTATGAACGGGAGTGTAGAAAATTCTCTTGCGTTTCTCGTCGCACTCGCCAACCGATCTTGCCTTTTTTGGATCGAGACAATCCAGACCATGTTTGGATTTTATGAACTGTGTATATATATATATATATATATATATATATATATATATATATATATATCTATAGATATATGGAATTGAATTTTCGAGCGAAAACGACACTTACGTCCTAACAAATATGCTGCGTTTCATTTGAACCGATCATTTTTATTTTTTTATTTTTTTTTCGACTAACAACAATGATAACGATAATTACAAATTTTTGCCATTTTATTCATTTTTATAAATTTCCTGTTTTTTTTTTGCTTAATTACTTCATAGTTTTTTTTTCAATCGTTTAAGATTTGTTTAACGTTATTAATTATTTTCTGGTTGTTGCCAGGTCTTCTGTGTCACCTCGACGACGCGTGCACCTCGAACCCTTGTCATCAGGGTGCCATTTGTGACACGAGCCCCATCAATGGATCCTTCACCTGCTCCTGCGCGAGTGGCTACAAAGGACTTAATTGTTCCGAGGACATCAATGAGTGCGAACAAGGTAAAATCAATATATTAAATTTATCATTTATTCATTACGATTTAATCGCGTTAATTAACAGACTTTGAACTCTTTTTTTTCATCGTGTTTTCTCTTTCGATTAGTTTCTTTTTGGAGACTCTTAATTTGTTGAAAATTCGTCAAATAATTCATTGTAATACGAAAAGAATGCCGGTTCATTCCGACGTTTTTTTTTTTATCGAATCTTTTTTGGTGTCAAGCAAAGAATGTTCCAAAAAAAATGTGGTTAATTTGGTGTTGCTCTTCATTGAAATTGAAAGTTTCAGTAGTATTTTTTCGAATTATGATTATATTGAAAAGTTCGTAGAATCCAGGGCAAAAGTGAATTATGTGGCATTGTTTCGAAGCGCGGCTTCATTTTTTTTTTTTTTCTACTTTGTCGAAGAAAGAGAAATCACGATCTATATCGTATTACCTCTTTTTTTAAACGTCCGCGAAATTTCTTCGAGAGAACAATGGCGAGATTACTCATCTATGGAGAAAGGGAAAGGACTCGTCCTTGAGGACAATTATCGAGCGTAGCAACGTGCACACGTGTGTATATTTCATTCTTTCTTCGGCTCGTTTCAGATCGATCGTAATAAAAAATTAATCGAAACGAGCTCTCCCTCCCACCCTCCCTCTCTCTCTCTCTCTCTCTCTCTCTCTCTCTCTCTCTCCCCCCCCCCTCTCCCCAAGATTACTTCAGTCTCATTCACTCGCCGGAGAGAAAGTTCCGATTAAAAAATCAGCCGTCGAAAAAGATATTCATCTGGGACTGACGAATGAACCTTTGCGTTTAATTTTATTGTTCTCGTTTTGTTTTTTTTTGTTGTTATATTTATATTTGTCGATGTAGTTGCGTATAAACGGTGAGACAGATTCGAGAACGGTCGAGAGATAGAAAGAGAGGGAAACTGATAGGAAAAGGGAGAATGAGAGAGACAGAGACTCGTGTATGTACACGAGAATCAAGATCGCAGTTGTCGGAGTTGTTGCATAAATAAAAGCATTTAAAACAACAAAAACAAAAAAAGAATTGGGAGAGAACGACGTCGTGGAGATAGAGAGAAAGAGAGAAAATGTCGTTGCTATAGCGGTGAGTTCGGGATCGTTATTATCATCGTCGAGTAATCTCGTGCCCCGGGACACCAAGTCGCGATTGCAAGCTCCCCCGGGGTACCGGACGACCCTTAATAACCAAAGTATTCCTCTCTTCTTATTTTCTCTCTCTCTCTCTCTCTCTCTCGCTCTCTCTCCTCCCTCTCATTCTCATCTCTTCACTTCCTTCACCTCGTAGATGCACGAATCACATACAAACTCATGCGCGTCCAAGTCTCGTAATCGTTGTCATTCGCTCTCTGAAACTCTTTCACGTGTTCTTTTTCGTTTCATCAGCAAAACCTCGCTTTTTTATTCCAATTATCTCAAAAGTACATCTCTGTATCGCCTTTTTTTGTCGTAGTTTTTCGGTTCACTACCTAAAAAAAAAATGTATGTGTATCTTGAGAATTTCGTACTTGGCGCAAAAAAACTTGAAGCCAACTGAAAAAAAAAACGATTCTTTAACATTTAGATGTTTTTCTTCAATTTTCTGCAAAGTCGTCGCGAAAAAAATAATTATAGTCGTGAATCCAGCACGAATTCTTGAAAAATAACGTTAATTTATTGTTTTCTTTTAAAACTTGAGCACTTATCGATTTTATTCTCTTTTCTTTCATTTCTTTCATGCCCATACAGGGGCCTTTGATGGATGAAAATTAAAGAGAAGCGCGCGAAGATATGCGAGGGAACGAATAAAAAGAACGAGAGTATTGAAAATATAAAATGTAGAAAAAATCAGAAAAATAGAGAGAGAGAGAGAGAGAGAGGGGGGGGGGGGGGGGGAGAGAACGTAACAATATGGGAGCCCAGGAATGTGATAATAGTTCGGAGTAAATCCTTTTCATTGAAGGCACTCTTTTTCGCGCTCCCGATAATAAATAAACCGGCGATTGCATATACCGCAAGCTGCGGGCTTTTATATTTCGCCACTGATACATCAACGTTCTCGTAGCATTGAAATCACGCGGTGTACGTACGTTTTTGAAAATTTTTTTATTTATTATTATTTTATTTTATTCTTTCTTCATCCATCCGGTTATTAATGTTTCTTTCGTTCCGGACAAAGACACTTCATTAATAATCGGAAGCGTTTCTTTTGTACCACGACTTTCGTTTGCCTCCTCCTTCTTCTACTCTTTTCTTTCTCATCTTATTTTCGTATCACTCTACTTGCTTTATATACTTTTCTGTCCCTCTTCATCTCTCTCTCTCTCTCTCTCTCTCTCTCTCTCTCTCTCTCTCTCTCTCTCTCTCTCTCTCATCTCGTACTCTGAATGCTCGTGTTAAAGCCTCACATGTATTCTAACACAAGGCGGCCACTATAAGCGGTAGTTTGTACTTAGCCATCTTCCATCTTATCGTTCACTTCCTACTCGCATTAACCATCTCTGCAAGCATCTGTGAAAGAAAGAAAAAATGAAAAAAAAAAAACGAAGAAGAAGACTCGTCGTCTCTCACGACTGTGAGTATAGACTGTTTTCGTTTATTCGTATATTTATGTGTATATGTATACATGGGCGAACAAGCGAAGAACAAAATCCTCTATCTAACGTGTGGTTCCTGATCTCTCATGGACAACGTCTCCCTCGAATGGTCCACCGTATATAAGTGGGATCTCTTCTCCTCTCCCTTCCTTCTCATCTTCCTCTTATTGGACCGTGAGGCTACCAGACGGCGCGCGGATTGAATGTCAGATCGCGCGGAAGATCCGAAAGAAAGAAAGAAAGAGAAAAGCATGGACAGAGGAGATTCAAAGGAGTGTAATTATAAGCGCATTTACTTGGAAGACAAGGACGTATCTAAAACTTTTTTCTTACGGACTTTGACGTCATCAACCTCTCTCTCTCTCTCTCTCTCTCCCTCTCTCCCTCCCCCTCCCCCCCCCCCTCTCTCTCTCTCTCTCTCTCTCTCTCTGTGTGTGTACTTCTAAAATTATTACTACCTGTTTATTATATTTATATTTTATTTACTATATGTAATATTTATCTTATGCAAAATTGTACTTATTTGGAATACGCGCCCTTTAGCGTACTTGGGCGGAAATAAATTATCAATCAATCAATCAATCAATCTCTCTCTCTCTCTCTCTCTCTCTCTCTCTCTCTCTCTCCCATATGTCTCCCTTTCTCTTCTCAAGCTTACAAACGAAATGGGAAAGAGCGAGCGAGAAAAAATAAAATAAAAAGAGAGAGAAATAATGCTACGGGCAACAGTTATCTTGGAGCTTTAGGATTCACAACGTTTTTGCCACACGTGGGGCGTGTCATATCCTCCTGTCCGAACACAAAGTAAGGCCCACGTGATTCTCCTCTTTCACACGCGTCTTCTACCCCGTGAGACTTGACCCTTATCCCTTTACCAAAGCTTGCTCGGTCATTTTTGCGGATACTGATAAACCGTAGAGTGTGGGACGAAAAAAACCAGAGACCCGATCGTTGGAGAAAAAAAAAAAAAATGATTGAAAGTACGTAAAATCTTCGTGAATGTAAGACTCAAAATCTCGAAAATGTAAGTACAGATGATAAGGTCTCGCGATAATGAATAAAATGGAGGATTTATGAAAATAGGATATTTAAATTTACACAAAAGTCGCATAACCGGAAAAAATATTGCAAATGTAAAATCAAATCGAAGCTAGAAGTGCTGGGAGAATGAAAATAACAAGAAAGCTGCTTGCGCACTATTTCTAACGAACGACAGGTGCATTTGAATTTTTCATATTTGCATTTCCCGTGCAACAAGATACTATCAGGATGCGCGACTTGTGAAATAGACTCGCGAGAGAGAGAGAGAGAGAGAGAGAGAGAGAGAGAAGCGGTATCTGGAAATGACAAAAATATTTATCTCCCGATGACCACCACACCCGGTATCGATGAAATAGTATCCAATTGCGCGCGCGGGCTTCTATTTGCTTCTCTTTTTCAAGCTCTTTCGAACGATCTACATTTATTTATGTTGATCTTGAGTGCGTTCTCGTTGTTCTTTTCGCTGTTGGGACTCTCGCGCTCGTATTTATCTCGTTCACTTCTCGACCACCGAGTTACGCATACGCCTCGTTGATGCTGCAACCGCGGGCCACATCGAGAAAGATCTTGGTATCTCGATAAAGGGCGAGCTTGCATTAAGTTTCTTCGTCTCGTCTCGTCCAAAGAAAGAACGAGAAAGAAAGAGAGATAATAAAAAGTGGTGTGGGGGGGAAAGGGGAGGGAGGAAAAAAAAGAACGAAAAATATAAACGCGCTGAACCGTGTTGGCAAGAAATTCTGCCTGATCGGTTATTAACGGTCACCGTGTATAATTAACGCTCGTCGCGCTCGTTTCTCTTTCTCTTGGACTATTCGCCCTTAGTCGTTTCGCCGTTGGCACTGATCGCACAATTTAAACAACGCTCCTAACTCATCTTCATCCATACCCCATCTTATTTTTTCTTTATCTCATTTTTTTCCTTCGATTTTTTCTTCATCGTCTTCTACCACTTCCTCTTCTTCTAGCCTGGCTCGTTTGAAACTCCTCCTCCCCCCTCCCTCGCCCCTTTTCACACTTTTTTCTCGCCCTCATACTTGCCACATGGCATAATCACGATCATCGGAGTATGTCGTATACCCGATCGTATTATTTTCACGATTTTATTTCCTCCCCTACGGGCGTATACGACGTCTCGAACGATAAACATTCCTCCCTCGTTCTCTCGGCCAAATAACGACGTTGCAAATCGAGCAACGCGAGGGAATGATGATACCAAGGACTTGTCTATATTATGTACGAATAAAATGCGTATATCCATGTATATGGAGAATGTTTGAGCCTCTTCCTGGTTTTCCTACTTCAATCCTCCGCGCAGCTTCCCTTGATAAAGTACGAGCATCCGCCTTGCTGCGCCATAAAGACAATATAAAATCATAAAATGTTCTTCGGGGCTTGCCACGGATCGCAGGGCCTAGTCTAACCACAAGAATTTCCCGGGTCCCGTGGTATTATAAAGACTCAAGAATAACAGTCAGCAAAACATCGAGATAATTTATGTATATATATATATATAGCTATAAATATTGATGGAAAAAAAACAACTGTCGTAAAATTTGACTTGAATTTTACCGGATTTAGAATTTTCAACTCTTTCTCCGTCCCATCAACACTCCCGCGGTATCACTCTCTCTCTTTATACTTTATTCTTGTTTTTTTTTTTTTTTTTTATTCTTCGCCCTCGTCTTCTTTCTTATTCTTTACTTCTCGAGACTTACCTCTCATGCCTGCCTATCATCTCGTTTATGAATTTCACAAAAATTCCTGGAAGCCATTCTATATCTTCGTCGTGGGCTCTCGTCCTCGTCCCCGTCGTCGTCGTCGTCGCGTTCTTCGTGAGCGTGCAACCGGATCGCGTTCCTTCTTTCTCTCTCTATCTCTCTTTCTCTCTCTCTCTCTCTCTCTCTCTCTCTCTCTCTCTCTCTCTCTCTCTCTCTCTCTCTCTCTCTCGGTTGGACCACCGACGTGTCCGGAGTCAGATTACCGCGACACGGTGAGTCTCTACTTCACTGTTTGGTGTGTTGCTCCTTCGTGGGCACACGCTTGGATCGTTTTCAGGACGCGGAAGGACCTCGTTCCTCTCCAAACTCGAAGATTCTTGTTTCACGATTTTTCGTGATTTACCGACGAATTTATCATATCCCCGCCATTTTTTTTTTTTTTTCATACTGGCACTAATAAAATACTGAAGAATGCACATAAACTTTCGGAAATGTATAAATAGAAAAATGGACATAGACAAAAGTGCATTTCAATACCAATGTTGCCATAATTCAATCAATTTCTTTCTAAAATTATTAATTACTTGATTTCTAACGCCAGATTCAATCTTTTTTTTTTTTATCTTCGTGATAAAAGTAATCAGTTTCAAATCGGATAAGGATAGAATCGTTTATACTTTTTTTTTGTTTGTTTTTTGTATTTCGGGCATAATAAAGTCGAGATTTCGGACTCACACCCGTTCCGTATCTGTAATTCGTTAAACAAAGAATTCCATTGTCGCGATGAAATTCGGCAACGTCGCTAACACAAGTACGAAAATATAAATGGAGAGTGGAAGAACGAAAGAGAAATAACAACAGTAACGTAGGAGAAGAAGTAAGCCGATACCCCTGGGGGCCTCATCTCCGCAGTTTCTCGAGCACCCGCGCTCACCTTCGTCATATAAAAAAAAAAAACTTTTATATGACATATATATATATATACGAGAATATTGCCTGAAATGGGTGGTGGTTCCATCTCGTATCTGGTTCTCCGAGGTTCCCCGCTTCACGTTTCCCCGTGGCCTAGAGGACCTTTACCCCCTCCGGTCTCTTCATCCTACACCCCGCTGAGCCTCACTCGATCTCTTCAAAAAAAAAAAAAAATAATAATAATAATGAAAAATCAAAAATAAGAAGTGCATATATGCGCATAAACCATAGATCGTGAAAAAAGGCTTTTGGTGACATCGGAGACTTTTGCGGAGGTGGTACAAAAATCTTCTTTTTTCTTTCGTTCAGATTTCGTTACACTTCGAGTCGATTGAAATGTAGCAAAAAATAGACCGTCATAATTACGATATTCGTGATTAAAATGCTGCATAGATTAACTGATTTTGTATGCGGAGCTTAAAGATGTTTTAAAAAAAAAAAAAACAAAAAATTGCGATATTGTCGCTTGAAAAATGTTAATTTCTCAATTTTCATTGTGTTGTTATTTCGAAAATACAATTTTTTCTGAATTTTTATAATGTTACTTGAAAATCACGTTTGCACCGATTACAAGGCGACGAAATAATTTAAAAAAAAAATATAAGTTTTAACCGTGCATCGATCCATGAAAACTTGCGCTTTCGTGAAAAAAAAATTGCTCAATTTTCGTGGTATAATTGTTAAATTACTTTTGCCTCACTCGGAGCACGCTACTGTTGCGATTCGCTCTCTCGTGTATCAGCCTCCTCTCCCTCCCCCCCCCCCCCCCCCACACACAAGACACACACGCACCCATACACAGATGAGACTTTTGCGTCAGGCAACGGCGAACGAACGTACCACATACACGAACGAATCTAATTAAACGCTAAAACGTTATTTTAAGTTTAATAACGACTATAATGACCTCTCGCGCCCGTTGATGCACACCAGCGCGACTCTGTTATTATCTAGATTGCATATTTTCTGGTAGATTAAGTTTCCTCTCTCTCTCTCTCTCCCTGATTTTGTCCTTTTTTCTCTCTTTCTCTCGTTTTTTCCCCTTTTTCTTCCTTCTCTTCTCTCGTGAGCTTCCTTTCTCTGAAGAGAGAAAGAGAGAGAGAGAGAGAAAGAAAAGAGGTCTCCATGCGAAAGATAATTTCGTGTAGCGGAATGCACGTAGACGTTTTTCGTTTTTTTTTCCTTAATTTTGCTCGTCTTTCTCTCGATCGATGTAGGTAACGACGATGTCGAAGTACCCCTCGATATAACGATCAATCGATTCGCGGGCGATCGAAGCTTCAAAGAGAGGCAAAACATCGATGAAAATTGTATTTAATCGTTTCTTCGATACACTCAGGGGCGATTGTACAAGCGAGGAAACGGATTCTCGTCGAATTCATGCCTTTTCTGCATTTGGCTCTCGCTCGGCTATTCAAACATTTTATTTTATGCCTTTTTCGTATACCATATACATGAAGAATCAAGATATATATATATATATACCGGACTCTCGCGCCTTGTTGCGAAAGATCGTCGTTGCTGTTAGCCTCTTTAATTCTTCAGACGGTGCAATACAAACATATATATCGTAATAAGTAGCTTGAGTCTTGTGGCATTGTAAACATGGCGTTGCAATGCGTTTCTTGCTAGACCCCCAAGCCAGAACCCATCTGTACATCGTGCTTTGAGTATACACGAGACATCTCAGGCTCCTTTGCTTCCAACCAATTACAATGGCGGAAAAACACTCGCGAATTACACGACTGCGGTATTCGGGCTTTTACGTTATATACCGCCAATATCTCTCTCTCTCTCTCTCTCTCTCTGTCACTCCCTCTCGCTCTCTTTCTCGCTCTGTATTTAGCCACAAAGAATCTCATTTTTATCCGTATCCTCGTTTCGAGAATATCCACGAAACGCAATGTCACTTGAGACAAAGTAATTCGAAAAAAGAGAAAAAAAAACGTTATTGTTTTTACGACACGTAGAAGTCTGGGAGCATGCAGAAGTTATTTAACAACGGATTCCACCCTTGTTACGATATAAATACAAGTTCTCTACATGTGAGAGCTTTTGTCGTTGGTATTTATAAAAAAATATACGAATTGCAATTTATTTCGATTTCTTAACAAATCTCGAAATGATCGTTTTTATATATCGATCGGACGTAATAAACAGTCTTGTTTCGTTTTTTACTTTGAGTATTTTTACGTTTTTATCATGAATATGTTTGTTTCTGTTACCAAGCCGAACTTAACTGTACCGATCACTTTCATCGGTATAAATTTTAAGCAACGCCCGTTAAAAAGCCTAAAAAAGTGCGTCAAACATATGGTCAGATCTGATCAAAAAAGTACTCGATACCTCATCATCTGATAATGACACTTCTCGACGATGTTATTCGTCTTGTGAATGGCACCCAACCTGTTCCCCCTAATTATCGACCGAGAAACGTGTACTCATTACGCACAGAGCCCGACAGAATCGTTATCGAAGATAATCCGATGAGAGAATAAATTCTCTTGGTTATGAAGAAAATTTAATCTTTGATGGA
This sequence comes from Rhimphoctona megacephalus, assembly GCA_963989365.1. Classification (NCBI taxonomy): domain Eukaryota; kingdom Metazoa; phylum Arthropoda; class Insecta; order Hymenoptera; family Ichneumonidae; genus Rhimphoctona; species Rhimphoctona megacephalus. The sequence continues at coordinate 5,441,419 of OZ022422.1, read as the reverse complement.
GTCGAACCTTTTTTTGTCCCATAAAAAACGCCACTTTGATGTTTTTTATTATCCGTTAAAGCTACATATAATTATCATTATTGTTACAATGTTACGAATCGTGTGAATCAACATTGAGCCCAATGATTTGAATAATTTAATGATAATTTTAAATCGGTCACTTTCATTTCCAACCTTTCAATTTATGCTGCACAAAATCCACGCCGAAATCTTATATAATTGGATTTTTTTTTTTTTTTTTTTTTTTTTTTTTTTTTTTTTTCATTACAAATATTCAAATATTAAACTCAAATATGTCAGAGAAAAAAATGTTTAATTTAAACTCTGTAAAGTACAGTGCGAATTAAACTCCCTCGCGTTTATACGCGATTCATATTATAAATATTCTCCGGTACTTTTAATTACACGAGTATACTCTCGAATCCGATATGCGCCAGTTTGTGACGAAGACAGATAAAGACATAGCGATAGGAAAGCTATATGCACTGCTTCTGGAAAAGTCCGTAAATAACTTGGATAATTGGCGAGAGCAACGAGCATGGAATAGCGGCAGGTGTACACACGGACTTGGTCGTCGTCCACACATTTTCGCCTCGGTCTTTCTCAGCCTCTATCTTCGTTTCTCGGTCCACAGTTTACATACAAATATATATATATATATATATATATAAAACGCGTATTGAGATTCGCATAGCGGGGTGAGCTCCGTGAAATTTCTCTCTTCGTTTAATCGCATGTCCCCGCGGGCTTTTGCGCGAGCGAAACGAAAACGGACGCGAAACCGCATCGCTGGAGGGAAGAGGGCATTCTACTCGCGCGTATGTCCATCTACGGTCCTCGAAGGATGTGTATACGATATACGCGTTTATATGTGAGAATATGTGGCGAAGTAAACTCGAGTTCTCGAACCCTCAATTCTTGTTCTGGACTCTTGATTTAACTGCCTCCATATATATATAATTTTATATCAATGTATCGATATATTTTAGTATTTAATGTACGTGTATCGATGTATATGGATATTGTAATACAGTATTCGTTATTGGAGGCTGTTTAACAATTATCCACGTTTCTATATAAGAAACGTATAGACTTTTACAAACGCTCGAAATCGCGAGTCAATCAATCAAATAAAATCAATAAATCATTCGAATACTTTACCGCGGCGGGAGACTTTCGTTCCACTGATAGTTATATTTGATTTTAATTGTATCGCACTTTTAAACGTTTTGGAAAAACAACGAATAATGCTCATTTTGTTACACGGAAATTTATGAAAAAAAAAAAAAAGAAAAAAAAATCTTTTAATGGAACTGAACGTTGCTATAATTGTTGAAAAAATAATTGAACTACGCGATTTTTTGCATTAATTTCACGCATTCAACATTCTCGTCGTGTATTGTCCATTTTTTTAATATACTGTTTACTGTGCGATCCATGCTTGTGTATACACGACTCGTCGAGACTGATGCACACGCTCGCTGCATCGCCAGTTCATCCGGACTTGGACGGCGCATTATTAATCATGCGGCGCGCGTCCCTTCGTCTTTTAATTATCACTCGCGTCGACTTGCGAGAGTCCTCCTCTCTTTCTCATCTCTCTCTCTCTCTCTCTCTCTCTCTCTCTCTCTCTCTCTCTCTCTCTCTCTCTCTCTCTCTCTCTCCCCCCTCTCTCTCCCTCCCAGCCTCCCTCCCTTCCTCTCCCGCCCTCCCTCCCTCCCTCCCTCCCTCCCTCCCCCCCCTCTCTCCCTCTCCCTCTCTCTCCCTCTCTCTCTCTCTCTCTCTCTTTCTTTTCTCTCCTCTTCCTCTTTCTTGCCGGTGAATAAACGAGACGAAACCTCTCTCGGGCTTCTCGAAAGGAACGTCAGTAAAAGATTATATACATATATATATATATGTATTTATATTCATATATTTATACGGCGTTTTTCGCATGAGAGAATCGAATTGCAAATTTAAAAATCCGTCGTATATTGAATTTGAGATCAGTGACGAGAAAGTGATTCTCTCCTTAAGTGTGTAATGGCGTGCACATGAACGATCGAGAGTCACCATAATAATCCATTTACCATCGTGACACAGTTTACCGAGTTTAAAGAAATCCCCGTTACGAAACGTCTCCGACCATATTCTTAATTTCTTCTCAGGGGTTTTGATTAATGAGAAAAAAAAATCGATTTTTTCCCTTTCCGTTTTCTTTTATTTTTTTTCGCCTTTTACTGCTCTTTTGCCTTGTGAGAACTATCGGTTGAAGAAATTGATTCGCGTCATTATCATCGATATAATTTTCCGAAGAAATGTACACGATATCGTGTGATCTTTTTTTTTTAGTATGTTCATGGATTTTTTTGTATTTTTTATATGAGTTTTTGATTAATTTTGTTTTTTGACAAATTAACTCCAGTTTTTTCTTTGCAATTTTCTTATATTTTTCGTGTAAAATATGCTGACAAAATATTTTTAATATTAATTTCAGGTTCGCCATGCGAGCATGACGGTATTTGCGTAAACACCCCGGGCTCGTTCGCCTGCAACTGTACTCAAGGTTTTACCGGACCAAGGTGCGAGACCAACATAAACGAATGCGAATCTCATCCTTGCCAGAATGAGGGTTCTTGTCTCGACGATCCTGGAACGTTTCGATGTGTCTGCATGCCTGGTAAGTTCACAGTTATTATTATTATTTTTTTTAACTTCTTGTTCTACGATTGCTCGTAACGCTCGAAAATGGGGGGAAAAAAACAAACAAAAAAATGGCTAACTTTTGTCTAAAATATAGCGACGAAAATTCACAAATCCTGCGGTCACCGAAACCTCGATGATTTCTTGAAGTTTTAGCTTAAACAATTTTCTTAAAGAGATTTTTACCAGGTGATAAAGTTCAGAGAATCTTGATAACAAAATGCTCTTTAAAAAATTCACTTTCTCTTTCTCGCTCTCTTATTTTTCCATCTCTTTTATTTCCGTCTGACCGTTTATTTCTTTCGAAACATCGATTCTGTCTTTTGCTGGTTTACCGAGTGAAAGATACATTAAAAGTTGTGCACGTCGATTTACCCTTAATTGTTCGACAGTTGAGGAAGCAAAAATGCGATAACGAAGATGGAAAAAAGAGTGTGAAAGAAAGAGTGAAAGAGATGGAAAGAGAAAAAAAAAACGCTATGTAGCAGATTACCGATCTTTTCCGGTCACCGTATCTCGCCCCCTGTCCAGAGAAACTTCGAAAAGGGTTCGAGGATATATATTTTGTGTGATCGTAAATAAACCTGCATCGCTCTTCGTTTGTGCCAGAGCCAAGTCGTAGATCGATGATCGATAATTTCCGAGAAATAGCGAAATAAAGGAAAGAATAAGCGTGAGATAAAGGGATGAGAGAAAAAGAGAGTATCATCGCGTCGAACTCTCGGTAACTGTAGATGTATCATTCCTATCGTGAAATCACGATTTCTAGGGCCTCGAGGCCCTTAAACTCTTTCACCATCTTCCACCACCCCCTGCACTTTATTTTCTTCTCTTTCTCTACTCTATTCACAGAAGATATAGAAACTCTCACGAACACTCGAAGCCTATAAAATCGGACATATAAATTGTTATATTTTTTTTTTTTTAAACGCAACTCGTATCTTAGAATCCAGAAATCATTTATCAGACTGGATAAAATTACGAAAAAAAAA